>SRLM01001201.1:30485-160963 GCA_015708895.1 Populus ilicifolia | reverse complement strand
ATAAAACCATGATAAAAATGCACTTTTGAGTACTAATCAATTTCCCACACTGTAGTAGGACATTTTATTCCTACTCCCTCCATCCACCGGCATGATATTACTACTACTACTATTATTATTATTCTTGTTGTTGTTACTATTATTGTTGTTGTATTATTATTAGGGTAAGGAAGACGTTAAATTTGAATATTGCAAGGAAAACACTGATTCCCCACTAGTACTTCTATTTTCTCATGCCATGACTAAACAAAGAGAAGTTAATCATGATTATGAAATCTTTAAAACTTTGAAACAGGAAGAAATCAAGGATGAAAAAGGCACCGAAAATGCTGTCGAGGATTATTTGTTAAATTTAGAAATAGATTCAACATCTCATATCACACCAATCGATGATTACTTTCTTGTTGAATCTATACTTTCTCTTAGTTCAATACCTTGGTTTGCTAAAAATATCAATTTTCTTACTTCACGATTTTTGCCAGCTCATTCAGATAACCAAGATAAAAGAAAGTTTTTGAGCGATGTGCAAAACTATTATTGGGATGACCCTTACTTATTCAAATATTATCCTAATCAAACATTTTAAAGTTACTTTCCTGATAATGAGGTAAGTAGTGTCATTAAATTTTATTACTCTAAGGCATGTGAGAGTCATTTCGCATTAAAGAAAGCAATTGCAAAAATCATACAAAGTGAATTTTATTGGCCCACCATGTTCGAGAATTCACATGCATTTTGCAAAACCTGTGAAAATTGTAAAAAAGGTGGGATTTATTTCAAAGCACAAAGAGTCTTTAAATAATACTCTATTGACTCTTAAATTTTATCATAGTGGAGATAAGAATCGTGCAATTCATGACTTATGAACCTATTTTCATAAAGAACATGCTTGCTAAAGTCTTGGAATTTGACTAAAAAAGACCATGTTTGCTAGTTTTTAAGAAAACTGGATGGGAAGCTTATCCCTGACCTATAGAGGGCGTTTAAGTCGTTCTTAAACGTAAAACCAAAAGAAGATGTGAGCCACAATCACAATTAATTTTACATACACATGCTTTTTAATAAATAAATAAATAAATAAAGAGAGAGAGAGAAAGTGTGTGTGAGACTCTAGTTGACGTACATATTGGTGGTATAATTGTCTTTTTAATTTCTTTTCTATAAAATCCTCTCTTCCTTACCTCCATTCCTACTCAACCCATACATTTAATAAATATAAAAGTGTGTAGAAATGACAAGTTTCTCATGCCATTATATAAGAAATGTTTGTGTTTTTCATAGATCTAGTCTTGAGAAAGAAAATGAGTTTTTAGAATCAGCAAATCATCTTGGTCAGGTGCTAATTGAGAGAAAGATTCATTTAGTGTATGAGGGAGACAATCTTCTATTAATGGAAGGTGTGCTAATAGCTGTATTTTTATGAGGTAATCAAGTTTTGAGGGTCGTCCCCAAAGCTTTAATATAAGGAAACATCATTGGAAAAACAATTGGAAAGGAACTACAAGTATAATGTCTACTCGAATGAATGCAATGTTTAACTATGCTGATGTCTCCATTGCCTTATCAAGTAGTCTAGGCACAATGGAAGAGATCTTTCACATGTCATGTTCGGCCCAACTGCACATTCACCATAAACTCATAGGTCTATTAAATGTTAATGGTTATTATAATAAGTTTTTGTCGTTTTTTGATCATGATGTGGAACAGAAATTTCTAACATCTTTGGCATTGTAAATTATAATCTCTGCTGCTACTTCTGAATAATTAATTGACCAACTACAATCTTTCATTCCTGTAATTGATCCCTCCATGAGTCGCATAAATTGGTTATATAAGAAAAACCATAAAAAGCTTAGTTGGATTTGAGCTTTTATTTGTGAATCTTTATGCCTTTTGGTTTCATTAATATGTTTTGTTATTTCTTATAATTGTTTAATGTGTTTCATGTTTGTCAGTATTCATTATTTCAGGTATGTCTTCTATACTCTATTTTTTTACATTAGGACATTGAGGACAATGTCTCATTTTAGTTAGGAGGAAATGGTAGTAGTTGATAAAAAAAATTAACTAAGTGTGTTTTCTATTTCATAAAGCATGTGTAAAATTATTGTTACTAGGATGATATAGTAAATGAGCTCTTTTGTATAAGTGACCCTTGAGACACATCTAAGTAACCATTCTTAACAAGGTTTAACATAATACTTATTGAAATAATTAGGTTTACAAACTTTCGTATTGTTATTACTTAATTCTGCTTATATACTTATTTAACATGTATTCTTAAACCTTAATTTTCATACACATACTTCAACATATGAGTTATGGTTTTTTATTAAAGGTAACAACTAAGGGATAACAACTAAGGGAAAATGGATAGTATATAATTTTTAAAAAAACAAGAAACAAAAAAATATGCAAAAAAATGATGATAATAAAAATATAAATAAGTTTGGTTTCGTAGCCTTCCTAACTTAAACAGTTAAGCTCGAAGAGGTGTTTTAGCACCTAATACACTAAAATCAACTAACTTGGGAGCTATTAGCCCAACTCTTGTTATATGGGTTGAGGAGAAAAACTTAAGGGAATCAAACATTACACTCTATACATATCAATATCTGCAACCCGAGTTACTAAGGTCTAGGTGTCTCAACACTTAATGCCCTAAGACCAACTAGTTTAGGAGTCATTAGCCAAAAGCTTGTTACAAGGGTTAAAAATATATTATGTGTTAAATGACATGTGTGTGTGTGTGTATTTAAAAAAAAAAGAATCGCAACCCAAGTAAGTTAACTTTAAACATTTAAATAATTTTTTTTTCTTTCCAAGTAAAGCCTCATAACTATGTGTTGGTATATTGAGCACAAAAGAAAGGTTTATTAATATCTTATTTAAGAGGTATTGAGTAGATATATAAATTTAACGAGAGTTTGTTTATCTAGATAGATTAATAAAAGTTAAATGATGAATACTTTACTTTGTGGAATTTGCAAATTGTTTTTCTATTTTAATGCTTTGATTACTAGGGACTAGTAATAAGCTGGTTGGGGGATGTGATTAGTATTTAAAAGTGCATTTTATGAAGGTTTTATATTATTATTTTGCACTTTAAGTATCAATAACTCCTTAACTAAATCATATTTTCTAATAACATATCTAATAATATAAGATACCTTTAATTTATGGTAAATTTTCATTTTAAATACAGGCATATGACATAAATAAAAGGATTGATTGATGAGTTTAAGAACTGAAATTGAAAGGACAAAGAGATGGCGCAGTCCAAACTGAATCATTGTTCGGTAATTGGGTCATATCTAGAGCTATAGATCTTGAATTTAGATCTACTTTATATGGATGGAAAGGTAAGACATAGTTTTATAACTTTCATGCGGAGCCTAAGATTTAAAAGGCTATTTTCAAGTCCAAATTGTAGCAATAACAAAGAAGTCTGAATTTGTCATGCAGCCTAAACACTGTTTAGTGTTTGACCCTTATCTGGAGTTCTAGAAGTCCAAATGACCTCAATTGTTTTTTTCTGAAAAGCTAAGATAATATTCTACAACTTTCATGTTTTAAGTGGTTCCAATTCTAACATGATCAATGATGTTTTGGGCAAATAAGAAAAGATAAAGATTGTCACCAAGTTAAGAGTTGGCTACCCTCTCATCAATTAGTCATCAAATCAATAGTTTTCAATTTTGACCTATAAAAAAAACATTTACCATGCATTTAGGCATCTTAGTTTTCAGACTAAGATCATGCTTTTACTTTCTTTTTTTATATTTTTATAATACTTAAGTTTTGCTTTCATTAATATCTTGTTTATGCCTTTCATTTCATTTCCTTTACTTAGTTAACTTTTATCTTATTTATATTCTTATTTTATGTATTTATTTTTCTTTCATTCATTATGTTTAGTTAAGTTTATTATATCAAGGTGAAAAGGTTACTCTAATGGTGTAAGAATAAGTATAATATAAACTCAATATGGACTTTAATATTTGATACTAACATGTTTTGTGTTTGTTATCTTGTTCACTCTTTAATACTTTGCTTGTTAAATGACTAATCTAAATTTATATTGTATAACACTTATTACAACAAATACTTGACACTTTTATAGCCCAACCATATGGTATAACCTACACTTGTGCTATGAAAAGAACTTGATTTGTTGTTAACATAAGTTATAATCACGAATGTTTGACGATATTTACAAGTATTACTATTAATCGAATAACATAACTAATATAATCATATTAGCAATTCATAATTTGATTGAAACCTCCTTTGTGTGTGGTTTCCAATTGAATAATAAAAGTTTATATTATATTTGTTTGAAATATTATTAATGAATCCTGTAATCTTGATATTTATTGTTATCATTGTTTAATCCTTATATTGATTTTTCATCTTAAAATTCTCATCAACTTCTTCTTCTTCTTATTCTATTATTGTTATTACTATTACTATTACTATTACTATTACTATTATTGGTAATCTTATTACTATTACTATTAATATAACTACTATTATTGTTATTATTATTGTTGTTGTTGTTGTTATTGTTATTTATAATTTGTATAATTAACCTCCTAGTAATTTGTGATTGATACTTAAAAGTATATTTTTATCAAGGTTTTATATCACCATTTTGCACTTGAAGTATCAATAACTTCTTAACTAAAGCATATTTTATAATAATATATCCAATAATATAAGATACCTTTAATTTATAGTAAATGTTCATTTTAAATACAGGCCTATCACATAAATAAAAGGATTGATTGATGAATTTAAAAACTGAAATTGAAAGCACAAAGAGATGGCCAAACTTAAAAAAGAGATGTCGGTGCAGTCCAAACCGGAATACTATTTAGTAATTGGATCATATGTAGAGTTTTAGATCTCAGATTTAGGTCTACTTTATATGGATGGAAAGGTAAGACATAGGCGTACAATGTTTATATGAGCCCAAGATCTAAAAAGGCCATTTTCAAGTTTAAATTGGAGCAACAACAAAGAAGTTCAAATTTGTCCTCCAGCCCGAGCACTGTTCAGTATGTTTGCTATATCTGGAGTTCTAGAAGTCGAAATGATCTGAATGTTTTACACAAGAAAGCTAAGTTAATTTCCTATAACTTTCATGTTTTCAAGTTGCTCCAATTTTAATGTTATGAATGACGTTTTAGGTAGACAAAAGAAGATAAGGATTGTCACCAAGTCAAGAGTTGGCCACCTACTCATCAATTAGTCATCAAATCAATAGTTTCTAATTTGGGCCTATAAAAGGAGGCATTTGCCATGCACTTAGGCATCTTGGTGTCCAGATCAAGATCATACTCTTGCTTTCTCTCTTGTATTTTTTTGTATTACTTATGCTTTGCTTTTATTAATATCAAGTTTATGCCTTTCATTTCCTTTCCTTTATTTAGTTAACTTTAATCTTATTTATGTTCTTATTTTGTTTATCTATTTTTCTTTCTTTTATTATGTCTAGCTAAGTTTATTATATCAACGTGAAAATGTTACACTAATGGTGTAAGAATAAGTATAGTGTAAACTTAATATCGACTTTAATGTTTGATACTACCATGTTTTATATTTGTTATCTTGTTCACTCTTTAATACTTTGCTTGTTAAATGACTAATCTTGATTTATGTTGTATAACAATTGGTAAAACAAATGCTTAGCAATTTCATAGCCCATACTGTATGGTATAACAAACACCTGAGCTATGAAAGGAACTTGATTTGTTGTTAACATAAGTTATAATCATGAATGCTTGATGAAATTTACAAGTATTAGCATTAATCAAATAAGGTGACTAATTTAATCATATTAACAATTTATAATCTGATTGGAACCTCCTTTATGTGTAGTTTCCAATTGAATAATAAGAGTTTATACTATAGTTATTTGACATACCATTAATGGAACTTCTGATCTTGTTATTATTTGTTATCGTTGTTTAATCCTTTAATTTTCCATCTCTAAGTTCTCATCAATTTTTCTTCTTTTTCTTCTTCTTTTTCTTTAATACTACTACTACTACTACTACTAGTATTATTATTATTATTATTATTGCTACTATTATTATTATTGTTGTTTATAATTATTATTTATAATTTGTACAATTAACCTCCATGTGGTTCGACCCCGGTCTTGCTAGGTTAATTATTACTTAGACACTCTTGCACTCGGGAAAAGACAACAATCTTTTAGTCGTGTCAAGTTTTTGGCGCCATTGCTGAGGAGGTAAGTTCTTGTATAAATTATAGTAGTTATTTTATTTTTTTTCTTTTCTCTTGTTTCTTCTTCTTTTCTTTTCCTTTTCCTTTTATTCTATTCCTACACGTGCATGAGAGTGTGGTCACGTACATCAAGTGGTAGACTTTGTAGGGTATCCTCATCATTTTCAAAAAATATGGCCGAAGAAGATAATCAATCACTTCATAATGAAAATAATGAGAATAACCGTGCTATAACACTTAGAGACCACATGAATCCCACAAGAACAAGTGCACCATCATGCACAGTTTTTCCTCCCGATGCATCTCATTTAATTTTAAGCTAGGCATTATTTAACTTTTACCTTCTTTTCATGGCTCAGAATTGGAAAATCCATACTTGCATTTAAAAGAATTTGAGGAGATTTGCAACACATATAATAATTTAAATTATAGCATAAACACCATCACATTAAAGCTTTTTCCTTTTTCATTAAAAGATAAAGCTAAAACATGGCTATAAAATTTAAGACCAATATCCATTCGTGCTTGGGATGAAACGCAACAATAGTTTTTAAAGAAGTTTTCCCCATCTCATAGAACAAACTCTTTCAAAAGACAAATCACCACTTTCACTCAAAAACCAGGAGAAATATTTTACCAATGTTGGGATAAGTATCGAGACTTACTTAGTACTTGCCTTCATCATGGTTTTAAAACATGGAGATTGGTTTCACATTTCAATGAAGGGTTAACACCTAGAGATAGGCAAATGGTTGAATTGATGTGCAATAAAACTTTTTAAGATAAAGACCCTGATAAAGCAATAGAGTACTTAGACTTGTTAGTTAAAAATGCTCAAAATTAGGACACCGCGGGTACTTATGAGACACCGAGTAAAACTCAACCTCGTACATCTAGTGGAGGTATGTGCAACCTTAGGGAAGATCATGACCTTCAAGCCAAGTTTGCATCTTTAGCTAGAAAAGTCGAGGCACTAGAATTGAAAAAAAATGGTCAATTAAAATCTGTTGAAAATATTGTATGTCAAATGTGTGAAATAAATGAACACTTCACCAATAAGTGTCCAACCTTTTCTTCTTTTAAGGAATGTCTCCATGAACAAGCCTATGCTTTAAATAGTTTCTAAAGGGCTAATCACAACCCATACTCACAAACATACAATCCTGGTTGGAGAAATCACCTAAATTTTAGTTAGAAGAATGAGAACAACAATGCACAAACTTCACAACCACCGTTTCAAGCACACCATGATTTTTAAAATTCTCATAGACATGCACCTCCTTATGCTCCACCTCCTAGAAGAAATCTTGAGGAAACATTGCATGCATTCATTAAAAAACAAGAGACAATCAATACTCAACTTGCTCAAAACATGATAGATTTTAAAGATACTCTTGCAAAATTAACATATGCTCTCAGTTTCCATGAGAAAGGTAAGTTTCCATCTCAACCATAACAAAATCTCAAAGGGTAATATAATGCAAATGCAAGTAGTTTTGGAAGCCAACACATGGATCAAGTCAAATCAGTCACTACTCTTCATAGTGTTAAGGTTATTAAAAAACCCTATCTTGAACCTTATAAGAAAGATGATGAGTCAATCTCTGAGGGTAAGGAAGGGGTTGAATCTGAAAATTGCAATGAAAAAACTGATTCTCCGCCAACACTTCCATTTCCTCATGCCATGACAACTCTGAAATCTTTAAAACTTTCAAATAAGTAAGAATCAATATACCTTTGCTGAATGTTATTAAACAGGTTCCTTCCTATGCTAAATTTCTGAAAGATCTATGCACTGTGAAGAAGAAAGTGAATGTGAAAAAGAAAGCCTTTCTAGCTAAACAAGTAAGTGCTATTCTTCAGAACAATAATGCTTTGAAATATAAAGACCCTGATTGTCCTACAATTTCTTGCTTTATTGGAGAAAATAAAATTAAAGAGCCTTACTTGATCTTGGTGCTAGTGTGAATTTACTTTTATATTTAGTTTTTCAGAGTCTCAATCTAGGTGAGTTAAAACCAACTTCTAAAACTCTTTTACTTGCTGATAGATCTATAAAAGTGTCTAGAGAAATAATTGAAGATGTGTTAGTACAAGTCGATAAATTCATTTATCCTATAGATTTTATTGTTTTGGACACACAACCTGTTGAAGCATGTAATTCATTTCCTGTTATTTTATGACGTTCGTTTCTTGCAACCTCTAACGTATTGATTAATTATAGGAATGAACTGATGAAGCTATCATTTAGAAACATGACATTGGAGTTGAATATTTTCAACATTTGCAAGCAAACTGGAGATGATAATGATTTACAAGAAGTAAATCATATTGACGAATTAGTTTATGATCAACTTGAATCTACTTTAAGTAAAAATGAGTTGGATGAATTTGAAGATTTGCGAATGATTTATTCTGAGGAAAAATCACGAACAAAAAAAGCACTGAAAATGTTGATGTGAATCTTTTATCAATAGTGATAACACATTTGACATCTGACATCACTCTGATCGATGATTACTTTCCTAATGAATCCTTACTTTCTCTTAGTCCAATGCTTTGGTATGATAAAAATATCAATTTTCTTACTTTAGGAGATTTGCCAGTTGATTAGAGTACCTAAGACAAAGAAAAGTTTTTGAACGAAGTGAAGAACGTTTAGTGTGATAACTCTAACTTATTCAAATATTGTCCTGATCAAATATTTCAAAGATTCATTCCTAACAATGAGGTAAGTAGTGTCATTAAACTTTGTCATTTTGAAGCATGTGAGAGTTATTTTTCATCAAAAAAGACAGCTGTAAAAATCTTTTAAAATGGATTTTATTGGTCCACCATGTTCAAGAACACATATACATTCTGCAAAACTTGTGAAAATTGTCAAAAAATTGATACTGGTAAAAACATTTTGTTTTATAATTCTCAACTCTATTCATTCCCTATAGAGCTAAGATCAAGATGGAGTAATCCTTATGGGGCCTGTAATATTGAGAATTCAATGAATGATAATTTTTTTAAGGAAAATAGACATCGTTTGAAAGCTTACTTTGATCATTTTCCTAGTGAAAATGAATCAACTAGTTTAAATGATCTTATAGATAAAGGTTGATTATTTTGCTTTTCTCACATTATTTTTGTGTTTCTTTTTGAGTGATTTTTGCTAGTTTCTCTCACTCCGGTCAAATGGCGGATAACGGTACTCCGTGACTTAAGTCGGTTCTGTTAGTTTCCCATAATAACTGATATCTGTGTATATATTTATGTAATTCTTTGAATCTCTCTTCTAATTCTCATTTGAAAATGGACACTAATCTTGAAAAATTAAAAAAGTATTTTCCCGCTCTGCCTCAGAAGGCGATTATAAAAATTTATCGTGCTAGATGTGCAAGATTGAGCTTGTTAATGAATCATGGAATTCTTGAAGATATTCGCTGGTTGATTGAAGCAAAGGTCCAATTATCAGGTGAGTCCTCTAACTCCTTCATTTCACATATGCCTGGAACAGGTAAAAACACTTTTGCAAAGAAACGTCATGCAAAACGACTGAAAGTCTGTCATCGATGTGCTAGATGGACTTGTAATGCATAATATCGTTCTTTGGGAATGGTATCTATAAACCGTGAAGATAAAATACAATTCATTAAGGATGACCTAAGTAAGGAGTCTTTAGATAATCTTCTATTGACTCTTAAGACGCATCCTAATGGAGATGTGCATCGTGCAATTCATGATTTATGACCACTATTTCATAAAGAACATGATCGACTTAGTCTTGGGAATCTGACTAAAAAACACCCTGACCCATAGAGGGCATTTAAGCCGTTCTTGGATGTAAAACCAAGGGAAGATGTGATCCACAATCACAACTGCCTGTACATACACATGCTTTTTCAAAAGTAAATAAATAAATAAAGAGAGAGATAGTGTGTGTGAGACTCTAGTTGGCCTACATATAGGTGGTATGATTGCCTTTCTAATTTCTCATCTATAAAATCCTCTCTTTCTTCCTTTCATTTCTACTCAACCCATACATTCAACAAATACAGAAGTGTGTAGAAATGACAAGTTTCTTAGGTCATCATACAAGAAATATTTATGTTTTCAATGGATCTAGTCCTAGGAAAGAAAAGGAGTTTTTAGAATCAGCAAATCATCTTGGTCAGGTGGTAGCCGAAAGAAAGATTCATTTAGTGTATGGGGGAGGCAGTCTTGAGTTAATGGTATGTGTGTTAATAGCTGCATTTTTAGGAGATAGTCAAGTTTTTGGGGTCATCATCGAAGCTTTGGCACAAGACGACATCATTGGAAAAACAATTGGAGAGAAATTACAGGCCTCCATAATGTCTGCTTGAATGAATGCAATGTTTAACCATGTTGATGCCTTCATTGTCTTATGAGGTGGTCTAGGTACATTGAAAATGATCTTTCATATTTCCTCTTGGGCTCAACTGCACATTCACCATACACCCATAGGTTTGTTAAATGTTAATGATTATTATAATAAGTTTTTCTCTTTTTTTGATCATACTGTGGAACATGAATTTCTAACACCTTCTGCACAACAACTCATAATCTTTGTTGCTACTGCTGAACAATTGATTGACCAACTATAATCTTTCATTCCTGTGATTGATCCTTCTATGAGTCACAGAAATTGGTCAACTAAGGAAAGCCGTAAAAAACTTAGATTGGATTTGAGCCTTCATTTGTGAATCTTTGTGTCTTTTGGTTTTATTATTGTGTTTTGTTGTTTCTTATATTTGTTTTAGTGTTTCAGGTTTGTTAGTGTTCGTTATTTCAGGTAATATCTTCTATACTCTATCTTTCTACCTTTAAATATTGAGGACAATGTCTCGTTAGTTGGGGGGAGAAGGTAGTAGTTAAAAAAAACTGTGTTTTCTATTTCATAAGGCATGTGCAAAATTGTGGTTACTATGATGGTAAAGTAAGGAGAACTTGTTATAATTCTTGAGACACATCTTAGTAATCATTCGTAACAAGGTCTATTATAATACTTCTTGAAATATTCAGATTTACAAACTCTCACATTGTTATCACTTAATTCTGCTCATATACTTATTTAACATGTATTCTTAAACCTTAATTTACACACACACACACACACACTTTAAACATATGATTGTGGGTTACATATTGGATTATTGCATTATTTATGTTTTCTTGTTAAAGGTAACAACTAAGAGAAATGGATAATATATAATTAAAAAAATAAAAAGAAATAAAAAGAAAAAAAGAAAAAATGATAATAATAAAAATATAGATACGTTTGGTTTCGTAGCCTCCTTAACCTAAGCAATTAAGCCTGAAGGGGTGTTTTAACACCTAATACCCTAAAATCAACTAACTTGGGAGCTATTGGCCCAACGCTTGTTACATGGGTTGAGGAGAAAAGCTTAAGGGAATCAAACATTGCACTATCTACATATCAGTATTTGTGACTTGAGTTACTAAGCCCATAGGGGTGTCTTGATTGATACTTAAAAGTTTATTTTTATCAAGCTTTTATATCATCATTTTGCACTTAAAGTATCAATAACTCCTTAACTAAAGTATGTTTTATAATAATATACATATAATATAAGATACCTTTAATTTGTGGTAAATATTCATTTTAAATGCAGGCCTATCACATAAATGAAAGGATTGATGAATTTAAGGACTGAAATTAAAAGGATAAAGAGATGAGCAAACTTAGAAAAGAGATGTCAGTGCAATCCAAACCGAAACATTGTTCGGTAATTGGGTCATATCTGGAGTTATAAATCTTAGATTTAGGTCTACCTTATATGGATGGAAAGGTAAGATATAGGCCTACAACTTTCATATGGAGCCCAAGATCTAAAAGAGCCATTTTTAAGTCCAAATTATTGCAACAACAAAAAAGCTTGAATTTAACCTCCAGCTCGAGCATTGTTCAGTATTTTAGCCATATTTGGAGTTCTAGATATCGAAATGAGTTGAATTTGTTACATAAGAAAGATGAAATAATTTCCTACAATTTCATGTTTTCAAGTTGCTCTAATTTTGACGTTATCAATGACGTTTTAGGTAGATAAGAGAAGATAAGAATTGTCACCAAGTCAAGAGTCGGTCACCCACTCATGAATTAGTCATCAAATCAATAGTTTCCAATTTTGGTTATAAAAGGAGGTATTTGCCATATATTTAGGTATCTTGGTGTCCAGATCAAGATCATGCTCTTGTTTTCTCTCTTTGTGTTTTTTGTAATGATTATACTTTGCTTTCATTAATATCAAGTTTATGCCTTTCAATTCCTTTGCTTTGCTTTGGTAACTCTTATCTTATTTATGTTCTTATTTTGTTTATCTATTTTTCTTTCTTTTATTATGTCTAGCTAACTTTATTATGTTAAGGTGAAAAGGTTACACTAATAGTGTAAGAATAAGTATAGTATAAACTTAATATGGACTTTAATGTTTGATACTAACATGTTTTATTTTTGTTATCTTGTTCACTCTTTAATGCTTTGCTTAAATGACTAATCTTGATTTATGTTGTATAACACTTGATACAACAAATGTTTGGCACTTTCATAGCCCATAGTGTATGGTATAACCGACACTTGAGCTATGAAAGGAACTTGATTTGTTGTTAACATAAGTTATAATCATGAATGCTTGATGAAATTTACAAGTATTAGCATTAAATAAATAAGATGACTAATGTAATCATGTTAACAATCTATAATATGATTGGAACCTTTTTTGTGTGTTGTTTTCAATTGAATAATAAGAGTTTATACTATACTTGTTTGACATACCATTAGTGAATCCTCTAACCTTGATATTGTTTGTTATCATTAATTAATCCTTGCGTTAATTTTCCATCTCATAGTTCTCATCAACTTTTTGTTTTCTTCTTCTTTACTACTACTACTATTAGTATTATTAGTATTATTATTGCTACTATTATTATTATTGTTGTTTATAATTGTTGTATATAATTTGTACAATTAACCTCCTTGTAGTTCGACCCTGGTCTTGATAGGTTATTTATTATTTTGACACTCCTGCACTTGAAAAAAGATAACAATCTTTTAGTCGTGTTAATTTGATCTCGGTTTTGCTGGGTTATTTATTACTTTTACACTCTTGCATTTGGGAGAAGACATCAATCTTTTGGTCGTGTCCACGCTTTCACAAATAAAAGAGTTGGTATATTGTTTAACAAATTTTAAAATTCAAAATCCCTATACATCATATTCATCAAAATAATAACATCCTCCTATCTTTTTCTACTCTTGGCTGACCACTCCCATTAATATTTCTCTATTTTTTCTTCTTTATAACATCAACTTTTACCTTTATTACAATTCTTTTTACATGTATTAACATTCCTAACAACTAATTTAACATAACCTTAAATTTTTAAATTAAGAACCCTAATCTATAATATTTCATATTTATTCAAAATTGATGTAAAGTGTGGAACTACTTAGAAAACAACAATATAAACTCTAAATGCTAACCACACAAAACTTCATTAAGCTTTCTCTTTATTTCTTCACTTTTCTTTGCTTCTCACTAAAATCTTACTTTCCCCTTGCTAACCTCTCTTGATTAAAGTGTTGAGGTGTTTAAAGTAACAAAGTCTCACAAGTTTTCTCTTATTTCCTTAGATTTCTTCAAGTTTTCCTGAAATCAAGCTATAAGAACACAGAAATATATAGGAAGAAATTTTGTTAAGCCTCGTTACTAGAACTCAAATTTTGACCCATTTGCCTTTTAATCGAATTTTAAGGGGTTTAAAATATGAAATTGAAAAGATTAGAGGTTTATATGCAAAATTTGGAAACTGCAAGGACTAAATTGAGAAATGGTTAATTTCGGTCCAAAATAGCATATTTAAGCCATGCATAGTTTCTTCTTCTTCTTCTTCTTCCTCTACAAAGAAGAGGAAAAATATGAAATGATAGCATTCCAATCCTGCTAAAACACAAAGACTAATCCTTATCCTCATGAAGATAAATGCCTCGGGAAGATAGGGATTAAGCTCAGGTATTTGAATCCAAATAAAACACCAATGCATCCCTCCCAGCGGTACTTATCCAAAGGCAAGCCATGCGCGAAGAGAAGACCAAGCATGTCCCTTATAAATATATAGCTTTATGGACGAGAAAGGGGAACCCAAGAAAAAGAGAGCAAAAAACAGGGGAATAAAGAACCCAAAGAAAAAGAGAACCCATAAAAAAAAGGAACACAAGAGCAGGGGATAGAAGAATATTCTTTGAAGAAAAACATCACTTTCATGTTTGTCTTCGTCTTCACCTTCATCATCGCCAAGGCCTTTCTTTTCCTTTCATTTCTACATCTCTTGTTCCAAAAGAAGAAAACATAGTGAAGGTAATTTCATTACTTTTGCTCTGTGCAGCGCACATGTGGTTTGAACCACGCGTGCCTGCTGCCTAGCCGAGTCACTAGCATGGGATGGGCTGGCTGGGTCTAACCCCACCCATGTAGGATGGGCTGAACTCAGCCTAAAAAAAGAAAAAGAAAAAAAAGGAGTAGGTTGGGTCTGGGCTTTTGGCCCAGCCGACCCAAAAGTGTTCTTGCTAAGGGTGTGTTTGACAAACCATATCTTTATGCCTTGACCAGAATTTTTATGCTAATTTTAGTTTGATATTTAGCCAAATGAGCCTCATTTTGATATCAAAAAATTCCAAAAATATTTGGGAATCTTTGTTGATTTATTTATGGGTCCCTTTCATTTTGATTTATTTTTTTCTTTGTGTTTTATATTTTGTTTAGTTATGTGCTCAATTTGTGGCTTATTATTGTTAAACACAAATCTATCGTGTAGTTTTTTTTTTATTTTCATCTGAAAAGTGTCAATAAAAATAAAGGATAAACAAGAAAAAAGGCATAGGAAATTTCTTTTTAAATTTGTTTTTGACTAAAATATTCACTGATGCTAGAGTTAAGAGAATCGTATTTTTTTTGGATTTGTGCAATATTTACCAACACCATAGTTGGAAATATTGGTAGGAATTGTTCACTGGCATCAAAGTCAAGAACATGGAAGCAACAGTAGAAAGGGAAAAAGAAAACAAATTCTTAGCAATTTTAGACAAAACCAGCAATACAGTCTGCCTCAAGTAGGACACTTAGAAGATGATAATATTTTTTCTTTTGCGTAATTTGTTTCATACCATAGGATCTATATTAACCGGTCAGGGTTTCTAGTGACCATAATGCTAGGTGGTGACTTCTTTTCCCCTAAAGAAATAAAATGTTAGATATTTGTTCTTTTCTAATTAAGATTATTTTTTAATCAACCGCCACGATGTCCATGTGTGACCCCTACCATGTCTTTTCTTTTATACCTTTTATGTTTCCTAAGTAATATTTTTCATATCCCAGAGATTATTTATACCAAATTTAAATTATATCCCACAATATTTCCTTTCAGCTATATTTCTTTCATTTAGTGTTTATTAATGTTTCTATATATTTTTTAGCCATTTTTCATAGTTTTATTTTAAATTAAAACATAAATATTTTATTCAAATTTCTAAAATCTATTATCATCCTCTCAGTGTAAATATTCCATTTACTTGCATAACATACTATTTAACTTGAAATCCATATAGATTTACTTAGAGGTTTATAAACACATTTCATGCTATAATATTTAAATTAAAATATTATTGATGAAGTGATAATAATGACACTAAGAAACTAGTCATTGAAATGTGAAATTAAATCACTTATAACTTTTCTAATATTTGAGCGACTATGACAAGTTATTAGACATTGTACTTTATCTTCGAATATAAATCAATCAATTATTGAATTGATAGTGAATTATTTTATTTTATTGTATTTTATTTAGTATTGTGATTTATATTTAGGCCAACTTATTAGAGAATCTAATGTGTCACACATATAAGAATCAAAAATTAAAATAGGATGATTAGTCAAGTGTGACTTTATTGTAAATAAGTTTTAGAAATTAAGGATTAAAATATAATTTATATATAATTATAATTCTAGACTTGAAAAAAACTTAAACAGGGATTTGATTTAATACAATTTTAAAATTATTCTAAAATAATATACTTGGGGGAAAAATTTATATTTTATATTTTTAGTATTTTTAAGTTTTCTTATAAATAGAATGTTATGTTTTTTATTTTATGTATAATACATAGTATAATATAATACAAAATACATGAAAAACTTAAAAGAAAAAAGTTAACACTCAAAAATATTACAAACAATTCTCCAAAAGGATTTAAGAAAATTTTCTTTAGTAGTTTATGTAGATTATTATTAAAGATGAAATATTTAAATAATATGTGGTTTATAACAACTTAACTTTAAAATAATTATTGAAAACTAAAAAAATAATAATTCTGATTTTCAAATATTCTTTATATAAAAAACCTAAACAACTCCAAAATTTCATAAACCCACCCTGTGGGAAAACAATACCATTGCATTACTTACCGACTTTGTGCAATATTAAAAAAACAAGCGGTTGTAAGGGGGGAGGGGCTATCCTAGTGACAATATACTAATAATGGATGCAATTTCGCGGGATAAGCATGCTGGTGGCTGTAGGTTCCTTATTTATTATATTGACTGCATGTAATTCCGTCTGATATACAAGACCTTCCTGTGACGACTTGTCCACATTTTTTTTTTATTAACGTGGGTGTCCGGGCTAGCTTTCGCGCACCACGACTAATCCCACGGGTCCTGAAGTTAACGACCATGTAAGCTTCCAGTGGTCATTATATGAGCAACCAAGGACTTGAACCTGAGACCACAGAGAGAACAAACTCCTTAATCCCAAGTCCTTACCACTTGGCCACCACCTAGATGATAAGACTTGTCCAACCTTAGTTATATGATACTCAGTCAAAGATGTGATTAACCTAATTAATCTATAAATTGATTATTTTTGTGCTTATTTGCGGTACCTTCATTTCATTTTATATGTGTGAGCTTTTCGATGTGGCTTGTTTTCAGCACCACAAGTTGAAAAGAAGATTCATGAAGCTTCCAACGAACTATTGAGAAGTATAATTATAATTATTTTTTATATTAAAATAATATTTTTTATTTTTAAAAAATTATTTTTAAAAATAGCCGTATTAAAACCATCTAAAATATATAAAAAATTAATTTTTAATAAAAATTTAACTTTTAAAAAATAAATATTTCCAAACACTCCTTAATGTTGGGAAAAAGTAACATGTTGTCATGTATTATAGGGCTCGGTTAAATGAGCTCGTTCAATACAAGGTAAAATTAAAACTGTCCTTGTGAATGAACAACCCGGTATTGCCAATAAAGTATTGGAGAGAGATACGTTACTGACACTGTTATCATTATTATTAAAATAATTTAAAATTATAATAGATAATTTTAAAAGATATAATTTAATAAGTTAAATTTTAAGTTTTTTTTTTAATTATTAATTCGAGTTTTATAATTTTTAAAAACATTAAATACTTACATTTTTATTAATTCTAGAATCCATGTAAATAGTTTAGATATGCATAAGTTGACATGAATAATATATTAATAAAAAAAAATACAACAGTTCATAATGAAACAGTCTACTTCAAGATCCTTGATGTTAGTTGTGCCTTTGGTTATCCGATCGATGAGTCAAATAAATTGGTTAGTTTCTTTTAAAATTAGTTGTTATGGAAGTGCTGAAATAAGACCGATGATCTCGTTTCAAAATTAAAAGTGACGAGATAGATTCTGTTCTTCTTGAGACTTTGCACGTCTGTCCATCAACTGCTAATTCACTCTTTAAACTTTTTACGAGAGGGGGCGTCGCTGATCAATTGGATTTTGAGTCGAATTGACTTTTATGTTCGTAAAAAGCAGTGTTATACTTTTTATAACATTTAGCATAAAGCTATCTGTTTTACTTTCATCCATCCTCCCATGAACACAGTAGGTTGAACATTTCACCTAGCAGTCATGTGTTGGGTCAGAATCCTTTTTTATCCTCTTATCTAACGATTTTTTTATTTTTATTTTTTGTCTTTTTTAATACAAATCCAAAAACAATATTCTAAATGCAATTCAATCAATTTTATGATCATTTATTGATTTTTTTTACACTTTCACTTATTTTATTTTGTATGAAAAGTTTTATAAAAATAAAAAAATAAAAAATACAAATAAAAAATAATAAAGATTGGAGAATTAAATGATAATGAAGGAAAAAGGGGAACTAATATAAAGAATCACATAGATAAAAGAGATACAAACAAAAAGTGATAAAAATTATAAGTGGCCTATGTCACACGGAAAGTTATAATGAAAGTTATTTAAAAAAAAAATTAATCATGATCAAGAAAAAAAGAAAGAAAGGAAGATATCATGCACAGTTTAAAAAAGACAAAGTTGATATTTAACTATAAATATCCCAAAATTTAAAATTATCATGGTCAACAATTATGCTTTTCTTACCTTTTCAATTTATTATTTCATTGATTTTTTTTAAAAAATTACCTACTAGATTGTGATTTGCTAAAATAAAATAAAAATTATCTACTAGATTGCGATATGTCAAAATTAAAAAAAAATAACAAATCAAAATTTCATATTAAATATGGGTTTGTTGAGTTCATTCCATATTGAATTCATATTTGTTGTGTTATTCCTAAATTTCTTTTCATTTCTTGTTTATCTTTTTAATTTTAAATTTAGTGATTTGAACTCTATGATTTAATTTTTTTTATTGATTTTTATTTAGTTTAATAAAAAAACTAAAAAACGGATCTAAGAGGTAAAAGACTAGAGAATTTGAGAATAATATCAAGAAAAACATAATTATGAGTGAAACACAAATGGAGTGACATATATTTAAGTGTAAACATGAAGACATGGTGCATATAGATATATAAGTGGAATGACAGCTCAAAAAGAAAAGAAATTTAAAGTCGAGTCAAAATATTAGTTAATTTTCTTTATAGAGGTTGAATTGAAAACAGGATAATCAAAAACCTAGAAGAAGACATCTAAAACACCAAAGAAACAAAAAAATCTCCACTAACATTATAGATAAACTTGAGTCATAACCACTTTTTAATCATGATATTAAATTTTTCTTATTGTTTAGGAATATGTTATATAGCTTCTTAATGTTCACACAAAAGAATCATGATATTGTGTGATTAAAGGGGTTTGAAAATTAAAAGTGACAATGATGATGAAAAAAAGCTACCATTTAATGATATTAATAATGGTGAGGTAGATTATCTTAATGATATTAATAATGGTGAGGTAGATTATCTAGTTGAGAGGGAGTTACTTATGGTTAGGTATGCATTAAGTGTTCAAGTCAAAGTGAATAAGTTAAAGAAGTTAATATAAAATATTTTTCATACTAGAAGCCATATAACAAGGGGAATAGTGTTGAAGTCATGTAAATTTAGACCTTTTAAATTAATGATTTATAATTAGTACTTAAAAATATATTTTTATCAAGGTTTATATTATCATTTTGAACTTGAAGTATTAATAACTTCTTAACTAAATCATGTTTTATAATAACAAGTCTAATACTATAAGATAACTTTAATTTATAGTACATATTCATCCTAAATATAGGCCTATCATATAAATGAAAGGATTGATTGATGAGTTAAAGTATTGAAATTGAAAGGACAAATAGAGGGCTAAATTAGAAAAGAAATATTGATGTAGTCTAAACTGGAACATTGTTCAATAATTGGATTATATTTGAAGCTGTAACTATTGGATTTAGGTCTACTTTATATGGATAAAAAGCTAAGACATGAGCCTAAAACTTTCATGAGAAAGGCAAGATCAATTTTGCTGTTTGCAAATCTAAATCTTAGCAACAATATAAAAGTTTGAATTTGTCCTATAATCCAAATATTGTTTAGTATTTAGTTCATATCTCGAGTTTTAAAAGTTCAAATTATTATTATCAACAAAACGCCTCTGCAGTAGTAATAGGAGACAAGAACACCAACATAAGATCCTCACCCTTGTTAGCAACTGCAGCAGTAGCAAGAGACAACAGTAATAGCAATACAAGATACTCACCCTCGTCAGCAACCAATCTGAATTAACACCTCCAACAACTACTATTCAAAATGGTAATTAATTATGCATTCCAATAGGAGACAATGTGCGTTTCTTGTCCTAATATCTCTAATTATGTTAATATCTCTAATTCTGGTCCTTTCACTGATCCACATATAAAACCCTCTTCCTCACTACAACACTATAATCTGGAGAATTATATTTAGTAGGTGGCAGCTCATACTGAGTAAGAGATTGCCCATAATCTCTACCTCGATATTTCCCACACTACAGCAGGACATTTTATTCCTACTCCCTCTGTTCACCAGCAACCACCCTCTAAGACCTTAACTACTCAACAGCAGCAGGACCACCCAAATCTAGCTTCTCGCTCTATGATTACTTATTCACAACGTGCGCTATACAAAGCTGCCCAACCTCCCTATAGTGATGCCTTCGCAGACGAGTTTGTTCCTAATTCCTTTTCTTCAGCTCTTTGCACCATAACCACTCGGTCACACCATGGCATCATAAAGCCAAATCCTAAGTTTACATTAACATCTATCATCTTTACTGGGTTATCGCATGAACTGTGATATGTGCAATGGAAAGCAGCAATGGAGGATGAACTTACATCCTTACACTAAAATCAAACATGGAAATTAGTTCCTCATACCACTGATACACATATCATAGGTTCCAAATGGGTGTTTAAAACCAAACTCAGATTTGATGGTAGCTTGGAGAGTCTCAAATCCCATGTTGTTGTTAAACGATACCACTAGATTGATGGCCTAGACTACACTGAAACATTCTCTCCAGTTGTAAAGCTTGACACCATTCAACTAATTATAATTATAGCTCTTATTCATCATTGGCCCGTATGGCATCTTGATCTAAAACATGCGTTTCTGCATGGTTTGATTTATGAAAACTAGTACATAGAATAACTACCAGGAATGTTAGATCCTCACGTTCATAGCATGTTTGCAAGCTCCAATGCACCCTTTATGGCTTTAAATAAGCACCTTGTGCTTAGTTTCATTGTTTTAGTTCTTTTCTCCTCAAATATGAATTCCTTTACAACTTAGCAAATCCTTCACTATTTATTTTTCATTTTGATCATGGTTCTTTTATTCTCCTATTTTATATTAATATTATACTTCTTACAGGAACTATAGATACACTTGTTGCAGACTTCATTACTCTACTCAGTCAAGAGTTTTTCATGAAGGACTTAGGTCCTACTCATCATTTTCTAAGCATAGAAATTTCACCCATGCCAAATGGACTTCACTTATCACAATCCCATTCTGCCTTTACAATTCTAGAACATGTTGATATGGTTGACTATAAACTCATGACTACACTGCTTTAAGTACGAGCTAAAGCTTCCTCATATGCTTCTCTTTTAGTGGATGTCAGTTTCTTCCAAGGGCTTGTTGGCTCTCTTTAGTATCTCACCCTCACTCGATCAAATCTCTTTTTTAGTGTTAATTATGTTTTTCAATTCATGCATGCTCCTACAACTGTATTTAAAAATGATCTACCGTATCTTATGATATGTTAGAGGTACTATAAATAATGGTCTGCACTTCAATTCTAATACTAATCTTAATTTCTTTGCTCTTTTCAGATGCTGATTGTGCTGACTGTCTTACTACACAACGTTTTACCACTAGCTATTGTGTAGTCTTTGGATGTAATCTGATCTCATGATGTGCCAAGAAATAACATAACATTTCATGCTCTAGTACTGAAACTGAATATTGTGTTATGGCCAACACAGCTATAGAACTTACCCAGTTGACCTGTATCCTTCATGATTTACACATTCCCTTGATATCTCCATTAATGCTCTATTATGATAATCTCAATGCACTCTAGATGATGGTCAATCCTGTTTTCCATGCTTGTAGCAAGTATATTGAACTTGATTATCATTTTATACGTGAACGTGTAACTCTTGAGAAACTTATTTCATATCATATTCCCACCACACATCAAATCGTTGATTTGTTTACTAAGTTGGTGTCCGAAGCTACTAAAGTTGGTTCAAATTCTGACGTTATCAATAACGCTTTCTTCAGACAAGAATATAAGAATTATCACCAAGTTAAAATGTGGCCACCCACTCAATAATTATTTATTAAATCAATAGTTTTAAATTTTGGCCTATAAAAGGAGGCATTTGCCATGCATTTAGGCATCTTGGTTTCCAGATCAATATCATGCTCTTGCTTTCTCTCTTTGTATTTTTGTAATGTTTAAGTTTTGCTTTCATTAATATCTTGTTTATACCTTTCCTTTCCTTTCCTTTACCTAGTTAATTTTTATCTTATTTTTTTCTTATCTTATTTATTTATGTTTCTCTTTTTTATTATGTTTAGCTAAGTTCATTATGTCAAGGTGAAAAGGTTACACTAATGGTGTAAAATAAGTATTGTGTAAACTTAACATGGACTTTAATATTTGATACTAACATATTTTGTATTTGTTATCTTGTTCACTCTTAATACTTTGCTTGTTAAATGGTTAGCATAGATTTGTATTGTATAACACTTGGTATAACAAATATTTGACACTTTCATAGCCCAACTGTATGGTATAACCTATACCTGTGCTATGAAAGAAACATGATTTAATGTTAACATAAGTTATAATCATGAATATCTGATAATATTTACAAGTATTGACATTATTCGAATAAGATAACTAATGTAATCATGTTAACAATTTATAATCTGATTAGAACCTCTTTTTTATATAGTTTTCAATTGAATAATAAGAGTTTATACTATACCTGTTTGAAATACTATTAGCGGATCCTCTAACCTTAACATTTGTTTTTATTATTATTTGATCCTCACATTAATTTTACCATTTCAAAGTTCTCAACAACTTCTTCTTCTTCTTCTTTTTTGTTGTTGTTGTTTTTATTACTATTGTTGTTGTTGTTGTTGTATTATTATTGTTGTTTATAATTTATACAATTAACCTTCCTATAGTTTGATCTTGGTCTTGTTAGGTTATTTATTACTTCGACACTCCTGCACTTGGAAGAAGACATCAATCTTTTTGTTGTGTTAATTTATAATATAGAAAATAAGGGTATAGTCCCATAGAGATACAAGTATTAGAACTTTGTTACTTAATTAAGAAAAACTATTTAAATTTAGATTAAAGCAAACCAAGTCAAGATGTAATAAATATACTAATTCGACAGAGTCAACTAATATGCAATTTAAATTATATTTAATTAAAAGGAAGATTTTATTTATGATCTAAATGATTTAAAAATAATTTATCTAGCTAAGAAAATAAAAGAAATCAAATATGAAAAGTAAGACGCAAAATCCAAAATATAGAGAGAAATTGTTTTGCATTAATTATAAAAAAGTATTCCCTAAGGATAGTTAAACATTAATAATTGAATTTAAATATGTTTTCGGATCTAATTTATGAGAATAAATACTCAAGTTTTTTTTCTATATATCCTTACATTTTACTTAACCTAGAATATTCATGCATCAATTAACCATAATCATATAATATCCTTTATTAAGCACACAAGATTTAATCATGTGACAACATTAAGATTAAGAGGTGCAATTGATTTATTATAATTAAGTATGCATGAGAAGCTAATTTAATTAACACTTACATTTTTCAAATAATAAAACATGGATTCTAAAACTTGATACACTTGCTGCCTAAGTTAATTAGTCATGCATTGGAAATAAAGTACTCAATTAGTAAATGATTTAAAATGAAAACAATATATGTTATACATCATATATAATTTCGGTCATAAATTACCAAGTTTAATCATAGAAAAAACATAATATATTCATGCATCACAATCAAATTTAAAATAATTTTAAGCACAAATCCTAATGATAATTTAAAATCCAAGCATACTGACATCTTAAAGTAAAAAACTAAGTTTATTGTAAGTTTATATAAAAAAAAAAGAATAAAACATAAAGTTTTGGCATAATAAAATCTACATTCTCTTCTCTGAACATGTTTCTCTCTTCTTTAGAGGTTAGGATTGGTTAGAGTTGAGGAGGTAGAAAACTATTTTAATTAATAACTAATACCTCATCAAATTACTTTAAGGTTTCTTTATACTGATATGATTTTAATGACTTATATATTGACTTTGACCTTTTAGAAAGGTTTTTTTTATCATGTGGGATCCTTTCTACATCATTAATTAATTGTCATATCATCATTCTAACATGGAAATATTAGGTGGACTTGTGCTAGTTTGTTGAAATATTTTAAGTCTGATTTCAAACATATTATTTTATCTTACAAGGACACGTTATTGAGCTCATTATATATGAATAGAAAGCTTGAGATGACTAGTTTTAGTCCAACTTGAATTGCAAAAATAACTCTATTTTTAGCCCTAGATATAGTCTATATAATACTCAAACGTCTAGTTGTAAAATTTTCTCTAATCAAACCTAATCTTACTAGGATTCTTTATTCAAGTTGGTCCTAATGTAATTATAATTTTCACTTTTTAGCTCTCCATGGTATTATTTCCAATTCTTTGCTTGAAATTGTGTTAAAATTCATTTAGTTTAGTTTTTTTTTTCATCCACTCAATGTCTTCATAACTTTGTTAACTACAAAATAAGTTAAGTAAGCTATTAAAAAACATAAAACATGTACAAAAGACTAAGAATAAGGTACTAAAATGGTATAATAATATAAGTATAATAAGTTTCCCTATATTTAGATCTTGTTTATCCTTGAGCAAGGAAATTTTTTTTGAAGATAATAGACTTTAAAGATAAGACCCAAACGCAAAAGGAAAGAAAATTGAAAAGAAAACTAAGTCAAAACCACAGAAGCATTCAATTTTACTTCTAATTTTCCAACAACATCAAAAAGTTCAAGCATTATATAGAAGAAAAAAGTTTAAAAATCTTAAAGCATAATATTTTATGAATATATTGATAATGCAACTTTCAAACCTTCCTTAGCATTTGGAACTTAAATGAAATGCATGTCAAATCAAAATACGAAGTCTTCTCATTAGTATATGCTCTAATACTTAAGTGTTTATAGCTTATATGTTTTCTCTCATTCATTCAATGTTATGTTATATTATATGCTTGCTCTTCAATCTTTTCTCAATTACTATGTATTACATGTAACACATAAATCAAAAGGTCTTTATTCGATATTGTAATGAGATTGTAGTTATGGCAAGGTAAAGTAAAGGTTAATAACCAAAGAATTTAATAAAACATATAAATGACAAATTCAATAGCGTATAATCATCACAAGACACAAATTCATCATTGTTAAAGCAAAAATACTTAGCTTCTTTTGATTTCAAATTCCTATAGTTTATTTTTTTTTAAATCACAAAGAAAATATTTTCTTTTATTTTTTCTAGCACCATCATATTTTGGATTTTTTTTCTTAAAATTGTTTTTCTTTTCTTTAATACTTGATTTGACTAAAACTAATTATACTTAAATTTAACATAAAACTGCATCATATTACCATTTTTTCTCAACATTTCCAACTATAAATGCATATACACATTACACATATTTTACTAGTCTTTGACCAGGGAAGAGAAAACATATAAAAAGTTAAGGCTCATAAAACATATGAAAAGTAGGGAAAAGATAAATAAGCTGAAAAAAACTTATTAATAGATAATATGCTTTAGGTTGGATTTTTGGGTTCTAATAGTTAAATTCCTATATGCCTTTATCCTACTCACTCATACTTGTAATGTAAATGTAGTTTCTACAAGATATTAAAAAAGTTATGAAAATACATAACCTTTGAATGAATAAAACTCATGAAATAATAATGTTAGAGACTGGAAAGCACAAAAAAGGTGAAATCATATGCTAAGTTAACGTAACATACTAATAAATCAATTTCTAAACCAATTAAGTTTTAGATATTACAAGTAAACTCATTTAATCAGTTTATACCTTCATCAGATTCAATTGGTTCAAACCCAAATAGATATATTCTCATCAACTATTAGGAGATCAAAAGACAAAATCAAACATTTAGGATTTAAAGCAAAAAATCAAGCATATTGTTTTCTTTTTTTAAAAAAACAATCTCTCATTCCTAAACTAAAGTAAATTGCACATGTAAAACACAAAAACACAGATAATTTGACTAAACTAGGTAAAATATGCATAAACATACCAAAAATAAATTGATCAAATTTAAACTTTTAAAATTAATTATTTGTATTATAGAAAAGAAGGGTATTGTTCTATAGATATATAAGGATTAAAACTTCAATTCTAAATCAAGACGGACTATTTATGTTTAGATTAAAGCATACCAAGTTAAGAAATGCTAAATATATTAATCTAATAGAATCAACTAATATATAATTTAAATGATAAAAAATTAAAAGGAAGATTTTGTTTATGATATAAACTAACCGAAAACAACTTAGAAACAAAAAAATAATAATTATGAAAAAGAAAATCTAAAATATAAAATATATAGAGAAAGACGTCAATTATAAGATGTTTTTTTAAAAAATAGTTAAACATCAATTATTAAATTCAGATATGTTTTATAATGTATGATAATAAATAACTCAATCATAAAAAAAGAGAAAATTTCTTCACCTATCCTTAGCATTCATACATCAATAAACACATCGGCACACCTTCATTTAAATTGCACGGGTGGACTTTTGATGCCTTAGTTGGTAATGATCTTTTTTTTCTTGTGATGGCCAACTACTCTTTTGACACTTCTTAAATCGGATGGCAAGTGCTGTCCACTATCCATAGCTTATAGATGGAAAGTGGACACGACTGAGGAAACTAGGGGAGAACCATCTTCGTGGTCCATCCAAAAAGGGCTTACTTTCTCAATTTGAAAAAAAGGCATTACAATTTCCTAGTCATTACCACTTCCGGAAGATATGCGAAGTCTCACGACCTTTGGAATTTGGTTCACCCTGCCATTGGAGCTAATGCGAACACACACGACCATTATGGATCTTTGTCCTCCTCTTCTTGCATGGAGTCATGTGAACAACATAAAGGGATGGAGGGTTTAACTTTGAAGTCGTCGTCGTTGTCGTTGAATAGGGCTGCCCCTGCCCCATAGACTTGGCAGTCCCATGTTTTTTTTTTTTAAATTGCAGTAGAATAGAAGACCAAAGCATAAAAATGAGATTTTGTTACTAATTAGCACTGCGTTTACATTGTGTAAAAATTATCAAACTTTGCAACCCTCTTTTTTAAAAATCTTTTCCTTCAATTCTTAGATGGTGATTGGTGGTAGCTTTATAAAATATGTTTATTTTAAAAATATATGAAAATAATATCTTTTTAAATTTTATTTTTAATATCAGTCTATTATTAGTAAAATCTAAAACCATAAATAAAGCTTCGATTGCACCTAACGGGTTCTTATTCAAGTAATTAAGCGTAGGTGGACAAGGCAGGTAATAGAGGTCTTTGTACTCCCTCAAGATTTCCTCTTAGAATGAGATCGGGTACTAATTTACCAATCAAATTAATTTCTATTCTGTATGCAACTCATCATGTAATAACAATTTCTTTTCCGAGGATTCTATAGAGAGTTGAACATTCAATTAATCAAAGGTGGAATACTTTCGATAATCATAGCGCTGAAGGTCAACTCAGCACACATTAATGCATTCTATATTGCTCTGGATATACAGACAAAATACAAATCCATGCATCTCCTGAATTCAAATTTGTGCCTTGAGTTGTCTTTGTATTATTTTAATATATTGGAATATATAGGGGAAGGGGAGGGGTTCTCCTAGTTCAATAGTGTGTTTCTTAAGGCAGCCATCCCTACTGGATTTGATCCCTGAAAACCTGCAGCTTGGACAGCCGCGTAACGTGAGTTTTGGATAAAATTAAAAATATCTACACACAAATTAAAATAAGTTTCATTTTCTTATCAGGTAAAGAGGAGATATTCTATAGCCTAATCCAAGATATGTACTATAGTATACTCTAAATCCAATAAATAGTTAATTGGATCATAATCAAGCTGGCTCGAGGATTGCATATACATCTACGTCCTAAAACATTAGCATAAAACGTGTTTTCTGAGATGGTTTTATCAAATACCAAATCGCTCTCTGATTAGCAAGTTTAATTTCAAAAATGGATCGTGTACAATCATATCAAAAAAGTAGACTCATTCCATGCTTCAAAGGGTGAGGAGGATGTGGGCTAGCGACATGAGTGGTTGGATGTATATTAAAGGAGAGGCAGGGGAAATATTCTGCCAATATTTGAGAGGGCAATTGGCTCATATATGTGTGTATAAATTTGAGCATAAACACACCCATATACGATAATTAGTGAAGTATACCGTCAAGCTAAAAGCCAGATTGTCAAGACCTCCACTTTCAAGAATATAAATGGATACATTTTACCTTTTTCTTCTACAGATCGGGCATAAGTCTGGATTATGTATTAGTGGGTGTATAAATGTAAAATAGTATTAGTAAGACATCCTTTTTATAAATATACTACTTACTCCTTCCAATAAATAATTCAAGGTTTGACAATCTGTGCTTTTAATGACCCTTGGTTACTTGAACGCAAAGGGAGTTCCATTGGATGAAGAATGCTCGACAATTCTGCTTCCTCTCCGCTTCTACTGGACCTCTCTCCTTCCTTCTCTCTCTCTCAAAGAAATAAATTAGCATAAACCGTTTGTCTCATGGAAGCAAGCACAGTCCGATGTCAACCTTTTTCAACATTTATTGTGCTACTCCTCTAGCTATAGCAGCACATTCAAGCTGTCAATCTAATATCAGTTCTTTCTATCTCTTCAATAATAAAGTCTCTTCTCTATCCATGCCATCACATTTCATCTTGAATCAGCCTATTCACCATGAATATAGCCATGAAAATCCCTCAATATTCCTTTAGTATCATTGCTTGGCTCTTTCTTTTCCTCCTCTTCTTTCACGGTTGGTGCTATTTCTTCCTCAACAACAATAACGCCATCCACAACAATAACAACGTACATGTATCTCCTCGCACATTGAGCAATAGAAAAATGTTGGTTAGCAATGTTGACTTCACCGCTTTTATGAGCAGGCATCACCAGAGGCATATGCCGTTGCACCCCGACCCAACCAGAGGTGAGATTGATCCACTTTATGGCGTTGAAAAACGACTTGTTCCAACTGGTCCAAACCCATTGCACCATTGAGGTTGTAATTTTTATTAGATATCCTCTTTGTATTATTCATGGTCATTAATGTAACCACCTTATGTATTCTTCTTCTCCTTCTTCTTCTAAAGAAAATCCAATCTCTAGTGTTGGAACGGATCTATGAAATTAGTTGTGTGATTCTATACTTGTTAATTTTGAAATTGGGAAATCCTAATTCAGATTTATTCATACTTCATATATAGAGGGATCAACTGTTTCTTGTATTTAGTATATTTATGATTCTTTTAGTATCTGAGTGGATGTCTAATGTCTATGTTATTTTGTCTACTTGTTAATTTATTCGAATTTTTTATACTTAGTTTGTACTCTTTATTATACTATTCTCACAGAATTACATGGCTAGTCTTCCAAGTAATGTACTTCAGTAATCAGTTTATTGCTATTATTTTAGTGCGGAAGAAGCAACAGTATCTGAGATGGCACGGCACGTCGTGAGAACCGCAATTTTAGCATCCTTGCTTAAGGGGATTAATATTTTATATCTAAGATTACTTATAGCAGTAACTTTGAAAACATTGTGTAATAATTCATGTGGTATGCAATAGCTGTAAGGGGTTGACCAACAGCTTGAGAGAGATTTTCAAGCATTGTGTAAGAGTTTTCAAGGAATTATCTTTAGCAGAAACCCTGAGCTCGAAAATACATACATACAGAAACTTAGGATGCTTCATCGGGAGGCTGGATTTTTCCGCCATGGTAAAAAGGACAAAACCCAAGGCCTCCCTCCCCCCCTTTCTCTTCGAACTTTGAATGCAGGGTTGGTAATAATTAGTTCAGAGAAGGTTAAACCACTTCTTTCTGTCTTTAGACTTTGTGTTGATTTTAGCTTACTCATCAGGCTTCGTGGCATCCCCACGTGCCAGCTTACTACGGGGGGGGGGGGGGTNGGGGGGGGGGGGGGACGCCTAGAAGGACTCTGCTTTTTTCTTGTAGCATGTTTGGAGAAATATTGCAGTTTCAATTGAGGTAGTGTATTGATAATTTTATTCTTCAATACACTAAATAATTGCCTTGGCTATAGAATTAGATTTTTTTTAATCAAAATATTATTTATTAATTGATCTGAATAATTTAGTAAATTTAATTTTTTATATAATAAAATTACTTTATCATCCGTAAAAGCTAAGAAAATAGATTTTTATACAATAGCTTTTATGTATTTCCAACTCTATTTGTAGAGTTAAAGAATGATGATGCTTAAAAATTTTGACCAAAAAAATTTATTTTTTTTGATGTATTTTTTTCTATTGTAAAATGACATACTGGTTTTTAACTTCAAAAAATCTAAGCCTCCCTCCCAGGGAGCGTGTTTTTATTTTTACCACATTGTTTTTAATAATATTAGGATGGGTCTTTCAATAGTTTAAATACTGAAAGAGAGCAAGACCCACGTAGAGATAGGGGTGAGTAAAAATATTTAAAAATAGATTACATTGAAAAAAATAAAAAATTAAACTATGAAAAAATTGATTAAATTAATTAGAATTTTTTTAAAAAATTAACTGATATGGTTTGTTTTATAAGCCTAAAATCATAAAAATCAAATTAAACTGAATCAAAATAAAAAAATCAAGTCAAACTAAAAATATTAAATCAAACCAAACCTATTTAAAACTAAACTAATTGATTTGAATAAGTTTTTATTATAAAATAATCTAACTAAAATCATTCTATTCAAACTAATTTTAATTTAAAAAAACTAATTTAATTATTTTTTTTATAAAATCAAATCAACTAGAATAAAAAAAGTTAGTCAATCCTACACAAAAGCAACCCCTTCTTTTCTTTTCTTTTCGATAAGCCACGTGGAGAAAGCCTAATGAATGCAAAAACCAAACCAAATGGTGGGACAGCACAAAAAAGACAAAGGAAAAACTGTTACAGGAGAAATCAATAAAAAAAAAAAACATAAAATTAACGATCACTATGCTGCATATTCTAGCAATAAAATATCCATCGCCTTCCACTGTCATCTCCTTCTCATCCAATAGAAATGTCTCCTGCAAAAATAAAATCAGCATATTCCCCCGACGTGGTAAAGAGCACAAACACTAGCCTCTTAGTTTCCGGCCCCACCATATCCCATAAACAATCAGAACCCCAGCTATCCACCATGGCCAATAATAGCATCCCCTTCCTCTATTTTCTCACAAATCCATCCACAAACATCTTATATCCACCCACCTCTAAATTACTAGTATCAATCTAAATCTATTGATAATGTTAGCATCCTTATCTTAGTTCAATTTCCTATCTTAGTTCAATTTCTTATGCAGCATCATTACACCTAGTAAGTAAACCTATATTATTTTTTAACCCATTTATAATTTGGGTTAATTTATTAAAATATTTTTGTATTATTTGTAACTTTCTTGCATATTTAAGTATTTTACAATTTTTTCATAGAGAATTTTGTTTTATTAATATATTAATCATATGTTAGGATTTATCTGGGATTTGAAAAAAAAAATGATTTCATTTATCATTTGATAGAATTAAGTTTGATTTTATAATTTAAGTGTGTTATAATTGAAGAAATTATAGGTTATTTAATGGATACCAATTATATTTTAAAAATTTTATTATCAAGATAAAAATTTTAAAAAAATAAGGAAATTGATTTTCTATGGAATTGATAATAATTAGAAAGTAAACATGACAAAAGACTCGGATAAAACAGAGAAACCATCTTTACTCTAACTAAAAAGAATTAATGCCTTGGTCTTGAGATTCTTAATATAAAACATAAATGACTGAAATTCAAAATAAACATTATTATTAAGATCAACATCGTATGACCAATATTAAATATGAGAATTCTCTTATGATCATGAACATGCAAGTGATCATTATTGAAATATAGTTTTGACCCCATCAAATTTGCAAGATTAGGTATGACGTGTTGATTCACACTAATATCAAGAAACCAATCCATATAGTTTGTTATGGAAATATTATTGAGCACAAGATTAACACTAGGTGTTTTTCATGGCTTTAAAGCTGGGCACATTGAGGGGCTGAGTGATTGAAAATTTAGCCTAATGAACACCCGACATTAGACCACTGTGAAGAGCCATGATTCCATCAATTTTGTTGTCAATTTAGCTACCTTTAGTTCGTGTTTGAAGACCTATTAAAACTTTAAAAGTCAGTTATGTTATCAAACCTATTATAGTTCATGTTAGCATTACAATGCCAACCTCTATGAAAGTGTCCTCTACCATGACTAAAATTGTAATTGTTGTTATACAAACTATGAGTCTGATGTTAGGTAACATGGGCTAATAAGGGCTAAAGTAGCGTAGGAAATAAAGGAGTAGTGTCAACAGTACCTATGGATTGAAGGGTTTTTTTTTTTTTTTAAGGAACTCATGAGTTAAAAGATGACTATAAAGATTTGCATACAAAAAAGATTCTGGCTTGGTCACAAGGCTTGTTACCAAGTCTTTGGACTTACCTCGAAGACCATGAAACATATATAAATTAAAGTCATCTAGCGAAACTAGCCGGAATTATCATTTTGTTAAAGATCTTGAAAAAAATTATAAAGTTGCATAATACAAGAATTAGATGGAAAAGTGAGAACTAGCTTAATAGTACATCAAACACAATACGAGGTTTGGTAATTGACAACAAGATGTTATACATCCATTAAAAGGGAAGAAATTAATGCAATTAGAATAAGTTGGTCATGTTGTTCCCAACAAAGAAACTAATTATTAACCTGAAAAGAAACACCATCAACAATAATTATATGAGGAGGACATGGCAAAAAGCTATTAATATAGTGTAAAACACCTTGTCCAAGGAGATATGGTTTCATTTGTATTTACCATTTAAGATAATTTATGTTAGTAAGTTTCAAAGGAATAATTTGATGAGTATTGGAGAGGGGAAAAATTAAAACATTTACAACAACAATAATAGGGGAAGAGTGCAAGATTGAAGCATCCATGATGGCAAGATTCATGGCAACAACAAAAGGGGAAGAGTGCAGAACAAAAGGAGACAAAGAGGTTTGAAAATTCACGGCATCAGCAAGGAAATATTCCAAAATAGAAGGTTATAAAGAAGTTTGCACCTGTGGTTAAGAAAGAAAGAAATAGAGTTTTAAAGTGTTATGGCTCCAATACCAATTTAGAATAATAAAAGGCTTAACTTATTAGTTAACCAACCTTTTCTATTTATAAATATAGGGTATATAAGAGTTAATCTTGACATTACAATACAAGAATAATAAACCTTTTTTAATTATAGTTAATGTTGAGATTACAACACAAGAATAATAAACCTTTTCTAATTATGTACTAACATATAATATGTAATATACTATAATAGTGTTAATGCTAAAAAATGATGGACAAGAGTAGTGTTTGATTTTATTAAAAAAAAGTTAAAAATTAATGATAATTGTATTATTATTGATGAAAGCAAGGGCATATTATTTCATTTAAAATAAAGAAAAGGAATTAAAGTATAAAAAATTCACATTATCTTCCACCAAAAAATATGATAATTTTGAACAACATTTAATTTCCTAAGCAATCTCTAATTGTTTGGAATTTAATATTTTCTTACAATTATATATCATTAACATCTTAGATTACTTGGTAGAGGATATTAAGATATCCCCATACTAAACACCCCTTTAGAAATAAATAAGTTAAACCGAGTCATATAAAAAAGTCAGATCATAGACATGTTTGATATCTTGATCCTTTAAAAACAATATGATTATGTCATAAAAAAGCACAAAAAATACACGTTTATGAATACTTGAAAGCTAAGTTATAATAGGTATAAATTAGGCAAATAGATTAGCTACCACCTAAATATGTTCTCGAATTACTTAGTAAGGTAGAATTCTATCTAGAAATAATTAATTAGACTTTTAGAAGAGGTACAGAGACATAGCCTAGCTTCTAAAGGTTATAGTGCAAGTATCATGTTTATTAACTACTATTAGCCATTAAGGTACTATATACTTGTTCTACATGAATGATGTTATAGTTATTATTCTTCAATATCATATTTGAGTGTGGAAAAAATAAGAAATTCCTTTTCTTTTATGATTTAAGGATTTTGAGTCGTCACTTATTGTTTTGGTTAGTAGAAACCCTAATTATGCTTTGGAAAGATAATATAACCCCTAATATACTCTACTTAAGGTAAGCTATAATGTTTATTTATTTATTATTATTATAGCCTTGTTATATTTTGTCATTATAAATCTAAAATATATTTTATTTTATTTTATATTTTATATTTTTATTTTCTTAATACTAGAAACACGTTTTATATATATATATATATTCATAAATTTTGATATAAAATTTAAACAAATTGTGTTTTTTTTTTTGTACTTTTGAAATTTATACCAAATTATATTGGATATTCACAAACTATTTGTAATAGATAACAGAGAAAGAGCGTAGGATTATAAGGTAAATAATGGTGAGAAATTTGACTTCTTACTAGTTCTTGATGAAGAAGAAAAGATATATAGATCATCAAGAACCTGTAGTTACTTCACCATATACATCAATGAGTTCAATTTCTCTTTCTTTTAGTTCTTTTTTCTTTTTCTTCTTTTTCTAAGAAAAGCTTAAGTAATGGTACTCCACTAAGTCCACCAAGAAAGATGAGGAGCCTTGATAACTTATATATGGTAACAAATTATATTAATGAAGTAACATTGTATTGTCACCTTGTTTTATTCTATAGTGTTTGAAGAAGTGATAAAAGATTAAAAAAATAAAGAATTGTTATGGATAAGAAGATTGCATCAATTGAGAATAATGACACATGAATTTTGATTCCTATACCAAATGGGAAAAAAATCAATAGATGTCAAGTACATCTATGAAGAAAAGAAAAATGCAAAAAGAGAGATGGAGAGATATAATGTAATGTTAGTGGTAAAAGACTATAATCGGAAGCATGAGATTGACTATAATGAGATTTTTTCTCCTGTTGCTAGATTAGAGATCATTCGATTAGTCTATTAAAAAGATATCAACTTAGCCTTTCTTAATGGTTTTCTTGAGGAAGAGGTCTACATTAAAAAACCTATGGGTTATGAAGTAAAGGGATGTGAAGATGAGGTGTTAAAGTTGAATAAAGCCTTATATGAATTGAAGCAAGCCCAAATAAATTGGTATAGTCATATATATGGTTATTTCTTTAAAAAAAATAGATTTGTTGTACGCCGTTATGAGTATGTTATCTATGTAAAGATCAAAGGGAGTGGTGATATTGTTATTATATGTTTATATGTTAATGACTTAATCATTATAACAAATAATCCAAAGATGTTTAAAGACTTCAAATAAGCAATAATCAAGGAGTTTGAAATGATGAATATTGGTCTCATCTCATACTATTTAGGGATTGAGATCAAACAAGGAGAAGATGTAATATTTATGAAACAATAGAAGTTTGCAAAGGAGGTTCTCAATAAGTTCAAGATAAAGGATTATATGAAAGTGAATGATCTAGTTAAGTGTGGGTGAAGATGTCAAAAAATAATGAAGGGGATATGATAAACACTACAACATTCAAGTCTTAGGTAGAAGTTTGAGATATTTGACATGCATTCGTCCAAATATTCTTTTTACAGTGGAACTTATAAGTAGTCTTATGCAAATAACTATTATGACACACTTTAAAGCTTTAAAGCGAATTCTTTAGTACATATCAAAGGTACTGTTGATTTTGACTTAGTCTATGGTTATTCTAATAGTTTTGATTTTGTAGGTTATAATGATAATGATTAGGTTGGAGATATGAATGATGAAAAACACATTACAATTTCTGTTTTCTGTATGGGAGACAAAACATTCATATGGAGTTTAAAGAAATTATCTAGTCATTTTGTCAACAAGTGAAACTAAAAATATAGTGACTGCATTATGTGTTTGTCATTTTATATGGCTAAAACGATTATTGAAGGAATTGCAAATGCTACAAGAGAATCCTACTAATATATAAACAACTCATTAACCATTGCATTAGCAAAAAAATCCAGTATTTTATTATAGAAGTAAGCAAATTAACACAAGATTTTATTATTTACAAGATTAAATTGTAAACAAGAAAGTTGAAGTTAAGTATGTAAAGATATAAAACCAAGTCAGTTATATATTCAAGAAGCCACGCAAATATGATATTTTTATCAAAATGAGAAATATGTTGGGAGTTATAAAAAAATCAAGTTTAAAGAGGGATGTTAAAAGTAAACCAGATTTTAAATCTTGAAAAAATTCAGACTATCAACCGGTTTAATCAACATAATACAATTCATGTTTAGATTAGGATTTTCTTGTATTAGTTTAATTTCTTGATTGTATACGACTTTATGCTTATAGAAAGGCTTGTAATTCAACATTATTAACCAGAAAAAAGGGAATAGTTACGAGATCTTAGAGAGAAACACTTAATAAAAGTATATTTTCCTCTCAATCTTCTTCTTCTTCTTAAGTTCTTGACTTTACATTGTTGTGTTAATCTTATACCATACTTGCCTTATTTCTAACAAGAATAACATGTTCTTCTTAAACTAGGATCTAACCAAAAGATTGATGTCTTCTTCTAAGTATAAGAGTGTCGAAGTAATAAATAACCCAACAAGACCGGGGTAGAACCACGAAGAGGTTAATTGTACAAATTATAAACAACAACAACAACAATAATAGTAGTAGTAGTACTAATATTACTAGTAATAAGAATACTATTAATATTAATATTAATATTAATATTAATAGTAGTAGTAGTAGTAGTAGTAACATAATAAGAAGAAGAAGAACAAATTGATGAGAACTTTGATATAAAAGATTAACATAAGGATTAAACAATGATAACAAACAATGTCAAGGTTAGAAGATCCACTAATGGTATGTCAAACAAGTATATTATAAACTCTTATTATTCAATTGAAAACCACACATAAAGGATGTTTCAATCAGATTATCAATTGTTAACATGATTATATTAATTATCTTATTCGATTAATGTTAATACTTGTAAATCTTGTCAGGCATTCATGATTATAATTTATGTTAAGAACAAATCAAGTTCCTTTCGTCACTCAGGTGTCGGTTATACCATACAGTTTGGGCTATGAAAATGCCAAACATTTGTTGTACCGAGTGTTATACAACATAAATAAAAATTAGTCATTTAACAAGCAAAGTATTAAAAAGTGAATAAGATAACAAATACAAACAAGTTAGTATCAAACATCGAAGTCCATGTTAAGTTTACACTATACTTATTCTTACACCGTTAGTGTAACCTTTTCATCTTGACGTAATAAACTTCGCTACACATAATAAAAGAAAGAAAAATAAATAAACAAAATAAGAACATAAATAAGATAAAAGTTAACTAAGTAAAGAAAAGAAAATAAAAGGCATAAACAAGATATTAATGAATATAAAACTTAAACATTACAAAAATACAAAGAGAGAGCAAGAGCATGATCTTGATCTGGAAACCAAGATGCCTAAATGCATGGTAAATGCCTCCTTTAATAGGCCAAAATTGAGAACAATTGATTTGATGACTAATTGATGAGTGGATAGCCAATTCTTGACTTAGTGATAATCATTATCTTTTCTTGTCTACCCAAAACATCATTGATAACTTTAAAATTGGAACCATTTGGAAACCTGAAAGTTGTAGGAAATTGTCTCAACTTTCTAATAAAAAAATAAAAACCATTTAGACCACTAGAACTCTAGATATGAGCCAAACATGGAATAATGTTCGAGCTGCAAGACAGATTCGGACCTCTTCGTTGTTGCTATAATTTGAACTTGGAAAAGACCTTATTAAAACCAGACCTTTATAAACAATTATAGGCCTATGTCTTACCTTTTTATCCATATAAATTAAAGTTAAATCTAAGATCTACAGCTTTAGATATGACCCAATTATAGAATAGTGTTCTGGTTTGGATTGCACTAGCATCTCTTTTCTAAGTTTAGCCATCTCTGTATCCTTTCATTTTCAGTTTTTAAACTCATCAATCAATCATTTTATTTATGTGATAGGCCTGCATTTAAAATGAACATTTACCATAAGTTTATTTATGTGATAGACCTGTATTTAACATGAACATTTACCACAAATTAAAGGTATCTTGTATTATTAGATATATTAGTATAAAACATGCTTTAGTTAAGGGGTTAATTGATACTTCAAGTGCAAAATAATGACATAAAATCTTGATAAAAATACAATTTTAAGTACTAATCAAAAGACAAACCACTAGAATACAATGATTAAGTTTTATTCATATATCATAAACATCACGGACTAGATAATAACAATATAAAAGAGAACACTACTTGTGTTGATGATGAAGAGTGATGAGCAAAATGAAAGGGGTTTAAGCTTCCTTTCCTTGAAAAAACAAATGTCTTTGAAATATTAGCCCCCTTTCTAGTTAACTACTTAAACCCTTTTGATCATTTGTCTTCCAAGCTACCTAAATCGACTTATAAATATTTTTAGAACTTTAACAATGCCTTTAATGACCTATTTGTTAGATGAAGATTGTTAGCTTGTAGATTGATATGATAAGACCATCATGTGCATTTAAGTATAACATTGATTGCTTGGAAGGGTTTAAAACAATTTGTCCCTTTGATTTTTTTTCTATCATCAAAGGGTTAAATTGCTTTTATTGTTGAAAATGCCCCTTTGAATTTTGATCAATTCCTTCTAAAATGTGCTTTTGTTAGTAGCTTAAGTAAACTTGTCTTTGCAAAAGCCTTTTTCATTTTCTAGTTTGATTTAAGTGAGATAATCTCTATCTATAATGACTTTCAGACTCCTAATCTTTTCTAGTTTCAAAAACATAAATTATTTTTAGGTGAGTTGAAAACATCTTATCGTTTGATTTTGCAATATCCTAAGGAATTTTAGGAAATAGATAGTTTCTTTTATTATGTTGTTAAAATTAAAATTAGTGAAGGTACATGATAAGATGAAGTTTCTTTTTTAGCATTCATTTTATTAGCATAAACTTATTGACAATGTCATAACTATTATAATGAAGTCCAAGTTTCTTGTTTGCTTTATTAGAAATAATTTTTAAAGGCATGTAATGCAAGTTATGGCTCTTGATTATGAAAAAATGGATTAATAAAGCTTGAAAAGTGTTTCATGATTTTAAAGATTAAGGATCACTATCAGTTGCTTGACTTATTGTGTCTTTTTTACTCCTTTTCTTCTTCCATTTTTCTTTTACTTGTCTTTTTTTATTGTTCTGGTCAGGGTATCCTTATTTATTTTGATTTTTTTATTCTTTATTTAGATACCCCCCAACATTTTAGTATTGTAAGATTTCTTGCTTTTGGATTTCTTATTGCATTTCTTTAGTCTTTGATCTTGGAATGTCCATACGCGGTGTGGGGTGTAATCCTAGTAACAATTTATTATAAAAGAAAACGCATCCATACTCAAATCAAAACCTCAATAGATATATTAATTTAGGATGTGAAAGGATAACAAAGATATTTTCTTATTTCAAGCATAAGTGGTTGAAACTATAAACTTTAACCTTGTCTTATATAATGATATGAACCTTTTGCATTGGACTGTATTTTTATAAACATTGACTAGGAAATCTATTACATATGATTATGCATTCTTTTAAAATATGGTTTAAAAGACATGATATGAAGTCAATTGTGACTTTTTAAAAATTTATATTACATTTGAGGTTCGTAGGTCACCTTTAAATAAAACCTACCTTTAAATAAAAATTACTTGATTAATTTGTTTATCATCCTACAAGCATGATATTGAATGTTGTTTTGAGTAAATATCAAATTACTTTTGAAATCAAAATCAATTCAATTTTCCAAAATGCCATTGAGGAAGAGATTTTTTAAAAATAGACTTTTGATAAATGTTTGAATATTTGAGACTATGTAAGGCTATGATGAGTGTTTTATTAATTATCATTTTTATTTAGGAAAAAAAGGCAAGAATACACAAAGAGAATGGATACATCATGCAAAGTATTTCTTTATAGAATTTAACTTTACATGCCTAATTACTCCTTTTATTCATAATGTTCAGCAACAGAGCTCCATCTAAGAATATTATTTTATAATAAAAAGGCTTTTATTGTTTGGTGTCTTTTTGCAATGGTCTTTTTTCAACAATAAAAGAATCTTCCTTAATACTATATTGCCTTATTTAGACTTTCTTGGCTAAACTTTCATGTAATATGCTTTTTTTTAAACTTAATACTATATTCCCCATTCAACTTCTTTAAACTCTAACTCTTTAAGGACTGTTAAAGATAAAATTTCTATTTTCAAAGATATAATTGCCTCTATTCCATACACTAGTGAATAAAGTGTGGACCTAATTGATGTTCTCAATGTTATTGTATAGGCATAAAAAGCATGAGGAAGCCATTTGTGCCATCTTTGTAAGTGACCACTATTTTCTAAACAATATTTTTTATGTTCTTATTAGTAGGCTCTAGAATCTCATTCATCTTTGGTATATATAGAGATGAATTTGAATGCTTGATTTTTTACTTTGCATATAAGTTAACAATTATCTATCCACTATTTTTTTTTATCATTATCTATCTTTCTTTTAGGTGACACATATTAGCAAATCAAATCTTTTTTAATAAACCATTTAATGGCTTTCTAAGTCACATGACAATGTAAGTAGGCTTCAATCCACTTGGTAAAGTATTTGATTGTCACTAATATTAGCTTGTATCCTTTTTTAGCTTTTCAATTAATAGGCCTAATGACATCTATTCCTCGTATTACAAATGACTAAGGTAACATTGTTGAACAAAAAAACTAAAAGTGCATTAATTTTATCTCCATGTATTTGACATCAATGACACTTTCTCACATAATCCACACAGTCTCTCTCTATGGTCATCCAAAAATATACGACATTTATATTTTCCTAGTCATCATGTGTCCACTCCTATATATAACACAAATCCCTTCAAATAGTTCTTATAGTACTTTCTTAACCTCTTTCTCATTTAAACATTTCAACAGAGTTCCATCAAATGACCTTTTATACAAGACCTTCCTATTTTAGCAATAGTCCATGGACAATCTTCGCAATGTCTTTTAGTCCAACTTGGATGCTCCCACGGTGTATTGTCGACACTAAATAAATTTTTTTATATTATAATACCAAGCCTTTGTGTCTAACTCTTTTTTCTATTGAACAATAATAAGCAAATGAGTTTCTGATTTCTATATATATAGATTGCACTTATGTTCCACAATCAATCTAGGTCATGGAAGTTAACACTGTTTTAGTATCTATGAACTGATTTTTATCCCTTTCTAAATATATAAACTTTATTTTTTAAAAGTTTTCTTATAGATTAGAGAGGTATTTTTAACATTGTCTTATCTTTTCATTTTTGGTCTGCCATTATCCCTTCACTTAACATATTATCAATATTGAATCCTTGTACACTTCTAACTTTCTTACTTTCATTTCCAATGTCTTCCAAACCATGGATGTATATTTCATACTCAATTATGTTATTAATGCAATAAAATTACGACTTGATTAAGATTGGATACTATTTATCATCTAGGAAAATTATAATTGCTTATAATTTGTTGCCGTATACATTTACTAATTTGTCAAAGGATATCATCCACCTTTTTTTTTTCTTTCTTAATTGCTAGAACATCTTCACATGGAAAGTCAAAGTTTAAAGATTATTAATCTTTGATGGAATTATTAGTTAGATGATCAATAATTGTGCTTCCTTTTATAGCCTTACTAGTCAGATAGATAATGTTGTATTTATATAACAAAACTTGTCATCCTGTGATCTAACTTAACAGATGTCGTTTCTCAAATATATAGCTAGAAAAGCAAAGTGGTATGGTGTAAAATGTAACAACGTAGCCTCCTAGCACTTTGTACCAAACAAGAACACAATTTTTCAATCATAATGTAACAAGCTTTATAATCCATAAACTTCTTCATGATGTAGTAAATAACCTACTCTTAGATTCCAATATCATCATTCTTCCCTAATACATAACTCATTATTGTTTCATTCAATATTAGGTACAAGATAAAAAGTTTCTAAGGACTGGTAGTAACAATAGAGGTAGGTTTAGAAGGTACTATTGATTTAATTAAAGGTTTCTTGATAATCCTCATTCCAAACTCTAAGATTATTCTTTCATAATAGCTTAAAGATTGGAGTCTTTTCCCAATCTTATTTAGCCATTGTAATTTGATCATACCCTAAGAAGATATCTATGAAAAAAATAAATAGAGCTTTTTCCATGATCTATAAGCACATCTATATGAGGCAAAGAAAAGTCATTTTTTAGGTTTGCTCTATTCAGATCTTTAAAATCCATACAAACTCGATTATATTACTTTTTTTAGGCATAACGACTATATTGAATACCTATGATAGATATTTGACTAATTCTTGGAACCTGATGTCCCATTTTTTCTTCACCTTCTTTTTTACCTTAATTAAGATATCAAGCTTTATTCTCCTTAATTTAATTAAGATATTGAGCCTTATTCTCCTTAATTTATGTTTGACAAGCTTGTATTTGTCTATCAAAGTAACTTATGTACCATAATATCAATATCTAAGCTAGGCATATTAGCATATGACCAAACAAACACATCAATATACTCTTTTAACAAGGTGACCAAAACATTTTTGTATTTAGTAATGATCAATATCCTAGTCTTTAACTCTTTCTTCTCTTGTTTAAATGCAATTGATTATGTGTTTATTGAAAATCCATTTTTAGATTTCCTTAAAGTGAAAATTGTTTTTGTATAAGTCGTTGATTTGTACAGGAAATTTAAATAAACAAAGGAAAAAAAATACATGATCTCAAAAAAGGCTTAAACATATAAAAAACTTTAAATTTATTTCTTATTCCATGATTATCATCAATAGAAAACATGATATTGAAAAAGAAAAGGAATATATGAAAAGTGCATGTAGACTAAGCAAATTCACAAAACACTTTAAAAAAGGAATCAATTTTTAAAATAATCAAGGCATCCTAAACCCTTTAGCTGTTCAGTTCCTCTTTTTGAGCTAGTTTTGTCATAAATCCTTATATGGGAGTATCTTTAGTATGTTAACAATCAACTAAGGCAACAATAACTCGGGATGATCTATTCTGGGTCTTTGGCTTTTTCTAAAATAGTTTTCATCACACAAACTAATCGTAGAAAGGTCACTTAAATAGGAAAGATTTCCATTCTTCTTTTATTAGGCTCCCTTCCTTCAATCCAAGCTAACCTTCTTTCTTTTGTGTTCTTAGTTACTTTTGTATAGTCTTTCTTCCTAGACTTAAACTCTAGGTCAAACCTTTGACTAATTGTCTTCAATTTTGTTACGGTTATCTTTTTAGGCATATTGATGGCTAGATCATATTGAAAAGGCAACTTGTGTTTCAATAAGCATTTCACAACCATGATTGCAACTTTTAAAAGTGTTGGTGCCGGATGGTGTTCTTGGGCATCCATTCAACATTCGCAACTTTAAATGGATGTGAATTTCCATACGTGCTATTTTTTGCTATAACGTGTGAGATCACCATATTTATCACCATTGTTAAGGCCTTTTCATATTTTATGATCGCCAACTTGCAATTAATGATAAATTTAACCCTTTGATACAAAAAAATATATTATAGCATTGGTTGCATGTATCCACAACCTTTCTAATAACTTGTTATAGAAAAGGTGAATAGCTTGTTGATTCATTACTTGTAGGGTTACTTGAAATGGTTGCAGGCTAACAACCAATTTGATGTTAATATTTCAAATGATAAGCCTGCATGTCTTGTCATAGGCCCTAGCTATTATAGTATTAGGTTTTACACGAGAAACATCAACAATATCTGATTTAGTACACGTCTTAGCAATGCATTTAAAGCAGACCCATTAACTATAAAAACTTCAACAACGATGCAATCTTTGTATTTTACAACAATATGTAGTGACTTGTTACTTTTGGTTCCTTCAAGTTCAAACTCATTTCAGTAAAGTATAGGTAATAGGTAAATTGAATTCTCCCCGCTAAGTTTAATTGGGTTCCTGAACTTATTGATTTTTATAATTTTTGTTAAATTGAATTCCAAACTTGATTTTTTCTTCCAATTAAATCTTTGATTAAGCCAATTAATCACATCAAAAATTCAATTTAGTCCACGGACTTCCAAGTTTTCAAATTCATCCTAATCTTTAATATTTTTCTCTAGTTAGGCCCATCGTCAGAACAATTGAATTCTCAAACTTCTAATTTGTGTAACCAGATTCAATTTTGTATATTTGTTTTAGCAAAATCCTAAATTATCTATTTACTTTATGTTCTAGCCAAATGTGACTTAAAAGCTTGTTTGTTCATGACTTGAAGTATTTGTTTATGAATTTTTGAATATTTTAAAAAAGAAAATATTTTTTACATAAAAGAATTTTAGGGACCCAAAATTACATTATGACAGTACTAATGCTTCAAATTTTAGATTATTGATCTAACACATGATAATTGTCTTATAAGATAAAAAGTATATCTAATCCCTATCTATAAGTTCTTAAGGGAGAAATCCTTAGTGAAAGCCTAGAAAATTTCCCGAATCACTTAGAATTCCTATAGGTTTGGTCTTTTAAGTGAGAACATGAAAAGCTAAAATGTAACTTGGCTTCACCATTTGCAAATAATGAATCATAACAGGCATGAAGTTTCATTGATAACAAGTATGTGTCACACTCTCACGAGTAAAGCGCGGCGTCATGATGATCCTCGATTCATTTCAGGGTCTTTTCTTTTGATTAAAGGAGTTGCAACCTAGTATTGTGGTCACTAGAAACCCTAATTGGTCTTTTAGAGATTCTAAGGTAAGGAACTGGTTGTGTAAAGAAAAAGTATTAGCTCCCCTATTACGTCCTATCTAAGGTAAACTGCTTGGTGTTTGGTTTGCTTTATAATTGTTATAGTGTTGGTATTTTCTAATCCTATTAGTTTTTCTAGATTTGATTCAAACTAAATTTATTAAGATAGAAATCCAAGGAAATTTCATATACTTTAAAAACTCATTTTTTTCTTAGTATTTCAAGAGTTTATGACTCATAAAATGCTAAAAGGACAAAAATTTAGAAATCTAGGACGCTTTAAAAGCCTATTTTTGCGTTAGTGTTTTATACTCTTCTAACTCGTAAACCGTAGAGTAAAAAATTAGAATGTCATATATTATAATCAAGGCTTCTTTCAAGGATGTGTAATGACTTATTATCCCTAGAAAATTATTTTGGATATTTACTACTTAGGGTTTCTTATCCAAATATTAATAGTGAATAATAACAAGTTATTCCCATTAAATATTTTGGATATCCATTCCTTTGGGATTTCTTTATCCAAACATTAAAGATGAATAATAGATGAATTCACACCAAAATAAGATTTTTTTAGAATATTAGCTAATACTCTTTGGAGTTTTACAAACATGTTATAAAATCCATAAATACAAGAAAATAAATTTTGTTGTGTTTAAGAAATCCATGCAAAAATATATTTTTCAAATTTCCAAAAACATTTGCATAAAAAAATCATTCAAAACATGTTAGGGTATTGGTCGTATACAACACACAAGAAAAATCATTTTTCATATATATGTATATTTGCCGTATTGCGTCAAAAAATCAGGTATTTTTAATGTGAGATTGATATTTTTTAAAAAAAAAGATTCAAACCTTAAAATAAATATGCCAAAAAAAAATCACAAATCTTGCTTTCTTTTTATTTTTTTCCATAAAAAAATCAGTAGGTCTAGCCAGGTCACTTAACCAAGCAAGTGACTTAGCTAGACAAAAAAAAAAGAAGGACATAGTCCTTTAAATAAACAAAGTAAAATGCATACAAAGAGACTATGTTATTGTTCAAGTGAATTAAAATTCACTTGAACAATGCAAACACAAAGCATAAAAATGCATGTTGTAAGAGGTGAAGAGAAAACAGACATGGGAACGGAAGCGAAGAAGTTGCAGTGACCTTGAAAGCATGATGGTTGATCCATGTTTGTTTATTTCAAATCTTTTCCTCTTGCTTTGTATTTGCATCTATTTATCTGGTTTTTTTCTTTCCTTTACGTCTTTGTCACTTTCTCTCCAACGGGTTCCTACACTTTTTTCTTTTTTATACAGATTTTATATGTAGAAAAATGAAGCAAAGACCGACAAATAGTTCCTGCTTGTTTATGGTTTCTCTTCTTTTTTGTTTTTTTTCCTCTTATTTCTCTTCCATTACCTGCCTTTCTGATCTCATAGTAGTGCAAGAATGAAAGAAAGAAATCCCTCATTGTCTTTTTTTTTTCCTACTGCCTGCCTCTCTTGCATTTTTTTCTTGTTTTTTCTTTATTTTTTCTCTCCCCCTCTGCTAGGTCATTAAAAGGGCTTATATATAGTCTAAATATATCTCTATTTAAAAAAGATTCAGTGCATTAATTCTAGGATACAAATCCCTACTAATTTGCAGTAAAAAAACATAAAAGAAAACTAAAATATCCTGATTTCTATTTTGATTTGAGTAGTTACTTTACATTGAACAAAGGGTGGTACAACTCCTTTCTTTCCTTCCATAGCTGGGACCATGAGACACTAGTTATTGTTTTTTTTAATAAGGTAATAAAAACATGGTATGCAACTCTCTAATTAGGAAGACAAACATGGAAACCAGCAGGAAATTTGTGAAGAAAAAAAAGAAAGAAATCAGATGGGTAAGGTGCATGTTGCAAAGTTTTATTTTTCTTATTTAGTATGGTAGAAATCCCATCATTTATAATGATCAAGTCCCCCTCTCCAGCTTTCAATATCCTTCTTCTATTAAATCCTTCATTTTAGCAATTTTGATTCAGTTCTTAGTCCAAAAAAAATTCTTTGAATCAGGCCCGTGAACTAGGGCTAAAACCTTCTTACGGCAAGATTTTATACTTTCACATTCAAGTGGGAATATCTCAAGCTTGTGATATCAAAATCAAGCAATTCAAAAGCCCTTATTTATCTACACATCCAAGACTACAACTTTGATAAAGGAGTCGAAATGAGATAAAATCATTTTAAATAACAAAATTTGGCAGTAATCTAGTTGATTAAAAAGGATCTCTTAATCTAATTTAGAAACTGATAATACCAAGAATCCTGATATGAATGAGAGTATGACCTAAGAACAAATCAAAAAAATTTATGATGGAAATAGACTTTTTAGTACAAAACTTAGGTCAAGATCCTTATCGCGTTAGAATTCTCTATTTTTATGTTAGATATTCAAATGGGAATATATTGAGCTTTTGATATCGAAATCAAGCGATTCAAAAGCCCAAATTTATCTATACATTTAGGACTACAACTTTGATTAAGAAGTCGAAATGAGATAAAATCATTTTAGATAACAGAATCTAGCAGTAATCTAGTTAGTAAAAAAGGTTCTTGATCTAACAGTGTTAAGCATTCAAATATAACTGAGAGTCTACCCTAGTGATCCCTAGATCCCAATAAAAGTGTAGGTTAATTTTTCAACATGTCATGAGTAACAAAATATAGCTAGCATAGTCAAATATCATACAAAACCAAGTTAGAATCAAAGCCTAAGTTGGAACAAAAAATTGCGATAGCAACAAATTAATTTTTTTTAGTGCAAATTTTGAAGCATTTATCCAATCTTAAAGACCAGAAAAAAAAGGAATGAATTTAACATTATGAACTCCTGATCAATCTAAGAAAACCTGATAATTTTGGTAGTAAAGGTGAAGGATAAAGAGACAGAAAACAGCTCAAATAAGATTTCAAAAATATATTTATTTCTTGGTTTTTGTCAATCTTCAAGCAAACATGAACTTAACTTCTACACTTAATTCAAAAGAAGTATACACTATCTCCAACACGTAGAGTTTAAAATTGAGTAACAATAGCATATATATATCCATTCTTGCTTGTTATGATAAATGTGAAAAAAAATTATATTTATTATTTATGCAATTTTAAGCATTGCATATAGAAATATAGGTTGCTTGGAAAAAAGTTTGACTTCCTTCCAAAACCCACGACATCATATCTAAGCAATGAGGCATAGATAAATAAGCACATGCCTCACTTGAACAGAACCATCAAAAAGAAAATGGAGGCTTCGAAAACATAAAAATCATGCTTAAGCACAGGATATTTTAGAAATGCTCACTTTTTTCCCTTTATTGACTATTAAAATCTCCCATCAATGTAACCTTTTTTTGTCAACAACTTAAGCGAGAAACCATAATCGTACACAATAAAATGACATCAAGCTCAACCTATGACGTTCATTTCCTATAGCTCTCTTTCCTTAGATTTCATCTTTCATTGTTGCCGAAGTCTCAAAAATGGTGTTTGGCCAATGATTATGCAAATGAGTTCTCTTAAATTAAAGAGTAGTTGAATGCTTTAAGAGAAGTAGATTTGTGTGCGACCGTGTAAGAACAGTTGATATGTGATTAGTCTCTAACATAGTAAACCTAGAAGAGTTTAGCATCCTAGAATGCATCAAAAGTAGTCCTTTAAGTTTGAAACTCTTGTAAAGTGGTTGAAATAACTTGTAAGCAGAGTGAAATATTAAAAAAAATGCTTGGAAGAGGAGAATGAAGAAAAGAGACACTATAACTTGTTTGTGGGGAAGTGGGAGGGTATCAGTTGTTTGACCAAGCAATCAAACAGGCTGAGTTGAAATCTGGATTGAAGTAGTTGAAATATTATAAAAAGTCCCTACTTAAAGAACTTGATGAGGAAAATACTTTCGTATCCCATTTGAAAGGTAGTCTAGAAGCAATCATTGAAAGAGATCATCGATCCCTAAAAGAAGTAGAATCAATTGTATTGATGAATTATGAAAAGGTAGCAGAGGACAAAATGTCGAATAGAATTGATGAAAAGCTTAAGATGAAAAGAACATCTCCTTTCGATACAACAAAATCATTACATTGCTAGGGTAGGGAATTTTTACTAGAGTCATGTTCATCAATACTTGCACTGGATTGTTGAAATCTCTAGAAATACACTTACATTGACAATGTTATCATGGAAATTAGAGAGAGAGAAAAAAGACCACTAAAGTTGAACGACGTCCTTGCTCTCATCCTCATAGCTGCACTCTCTATATTTCTCCAGTCTATTTTACCAAATTTACGAGGTCTAAAGATAAGATGAAACCAGAAGAAAACATTGTCATGTAATTTCATGATTTTTTATCATCCAACCATTTCATCAAATTCTTAACATTGTCATTACTTATCAAAATAAACTCCAAAACCCTCAATTTGGCACCCCCACCACCATTTACAGCTGAGATTCTCATCAATTTATGCGGGCTTTCATTAACATATGCCTTGAGTTTCCAAGAAGTTCCACAACAGATTTAAACTCTAAGACAATTGATCTATTCTTTTCTTCTCACTCCTCAATATATTTAAACATCGCCATTACTTGGAAAACATCGATTTTTGTATTATTTATTTTTCAAAATTAAAAATTGAAGAACCCACATTTTTAAGAAAACAATTTTCATTTTTAGTTGTTATATGCATATTTTTTTAGTTTTTCTATTTCCTATACAGTTTCTCTGAAAAAATGAAAAAAAAAAACTTTTATAAGTAAACATAACCTAAATTTTCCGACTTGGATATTCCAGATTTACTTAAATTTTTAATATAGGCATTTCGATGAGAAGCTTAAATCCATTTAAAATTAAGCTGACCACAGTATAACCAATTTGCCAAAAATTTGAAAACTATAAAACAAATAAATGCCCTAATTTAAAAAATTTATTTATTTTTCCTTTTGTTCAACCGTTTTTAACCATCATTTGTCAACAAGTTTGCGAGAAATTTCGTCATTTGACAATAGTTGTTTGAAATGACAACGGTGTTTCCTTGATTACTGATGCAAGAATTGGAGTCGATAAAAAATAAATAAATTGGAAACCATGCTTCAGTTGTGCTGGGCCTAGACCTTCCCATGATCCCAATTTAATGATCCGCATTTTTCAAACGAATGAGCGTGTACCTCATTCATTACAGGCCAAAGCTAAGGAAACAAGAAAAGCTATCAATTTGAAAAGCTTGATGAAAAACAGAAATGAAAAACTATAATTGATGGTGAAAGCAAACTAGCTAGACTTGGCACGCCCATGTCATGCATCATTGCTTACTGTTAAGCGGAGAAATTGAGCTCCCATCTAGAAATGTCAAATATTACATAGATGTTCGTTCTATGTGACTTCTGGGTACAGGGCGTCTTGATAGATTTACTTGCCCATATTTAGTTTTGGCTTTTCACAATTTACTCTCTTACGCCCGCTTGACCCTCTTTCTGACACTAAGAAACAGCAAGGCTTATTTATATTAGATTCGTTCTAATATATCTGGGTTTCATTCTACAGATTCTCCAAGAGCCAGTTTATCTTCATGGTTCATGTTTTGGTTGAATCATAGTATCTAAGTGTTTGGTTATAACACCCAGCTGTGTTTTTATTAGTGGAACCATCAATTTATTGATGATGGACCTCTGGAAAACCATTTTGAACCTTTTTTTTATCTGTTTAAGAATGTAATAAAAATTATATTTTAAAATATTTTTTTAATTGGAAATACATTAAAAAAATTATTTAAAAAAATTGGTTTTAACATTGATGTATTAAAATAATTTAAAAATATTAAAAAAATAAATTTTAAGTAAAAAAATTAAATTTTTGATGAACAATATTTTGATAAGTACTTTCAAACGCCCCCTTCACGTTAGCGTGCAGTGGTAGATTCCTTTGTTACTGTTGAGAAGCATTGAATGACCATTGTGGTCTTCTTCTTTTTTATTTTCCTTAACTTTAACAACAAAAGAAAGATGAAAATAATTACACAAACAAATATTCCTCATGACTGCAACCAACAATCGAGCTCAAGCTTGTTTTGGATTGTAAAGCCTGCTTCAATTCATAAACACTAGTGATTGTAATCATTTTAATTTATATATTGTCTTCGAAGAGATGCTATTATGATTTCACATTTGAAACTACTTTGAGATTGATTAATTTGTTTTATACAATGATGCTATAAAATGCAATGCCAGCTATTGTTTGCACTTACAAATTTTTCATTAAACTATAATGTATAGTTTAAGAGAATACCAATTCATAAAGTAATCAAATATTTTTATACTTAGTTAATACATCTAATAGCATTTAACATATACATAAAACAACTACATAGAAACTAATTGAAGACATTTTAGGTTGGCAAGAAGATTTGAAAGGTAGTTTGAATCACTGCAACATCTTGGATTGAACTTTTGTGTATTTTTTTTGTCTTGAATATGTTATCTTGACTTCTATTAACTAGCTACCAGTCTATTTTGTTCATCTCTAGAAAAGTTAGATAGTCTTACAAGTGAACTCAGATTACAGTAACATAAAACTATATTGGAAATATGAAATTGACAGAACTTTGGTCCAGTCAGATCTCCCCCAATCCACAAACAATAGGTGTGGGATGTGGTTTAGTATTGTGGTGAAACAGATCCTTAACTTATTTGTTTTTAATACTGACTTTTTTTTTTTTTACGTGGGGTGTCTGGGCCAGCTTACGCGCACCACGACTAATCCACACGGTTCACTGAACATCCTGCAAGGCCAGTGAACAGGTAAGGCACCGCGGGGGTGACAGGCGTGCATGGTAAGGTTCGAACCCATGTGCTGAGGAAGGGGACAAGCCCCTCCCACCGCTGGGCTAGAACCTCACTTGCAATTAAACATTAGCTTTTGATACTTGCAATTTAATACTGACTTTTGATACTACAAGTTGCAAACATTAGCTTTGACCAAGCATTTTATTTCACGCTAATTAAACATGCTTCTATACACGCATCTCATGAATGCTTATATTACTTATTGGGAAGAGAGAGAGAGAGAGAGAGAGAGAGAGGAAGGGATAGGTAGTGTTCACCTTTGTTCAATCATTATCCATTTACATGTATCTTCTTTTCTCATGACTACGTAATGTTTTTCAATAAAATGAATTACACATTAATATATCTTGTTGGATTTCAAATGATCCATAAATATTGTTGAGGTTCCAGGCTTTTACTCTTAGTTTCCTCGTCCATCACTTTTAAACATTAAAGGTTGTTCCTTTTAGGAAATTATTTCTTTTCTTATCATTACCCTAGTAATGAATAGCTCTGATATTTATTATAAAGCTTATTGGATTAAAGCAATGTTGCACATATTCTGTAATATTTATATTAAAGCTATTAAAAGAAGCAAAACTTTTCTTTAACAAAAGCACTATTTAATAACAAATGAGATGGAATTTAAAAAGGATTTCAGGATTTGAAAAGGGTTAATATCTAAAACTAGAGTTAGTTGTAACAATGAATTTGGGATTATTTTTACAATTGATAAATGATGAAAACAAAAGATTCAAGTCAATTTTCTTTATCTTAATTTGTGTTGTTGTTTTATTTAACTAATCTTATAGTTTTATTAACTATATTCAGCTTTCATTACATAGAAAATAAAATGAGCAAAAAATTTAGGCATTCTGGAATTGAACCCTCGTTATGTGCTAGGTATGACATCATATTTAGTAACATGGTAGTCACAAGAGAATATGTTTGGTCTCCCTCTTAAGGAATTTTATTTGATGAAGATAACAAATGAGCTAAATTAAGGAATACCAATAACAATGAAAAAAATCTTAAAGAAGGAAGTGGCAATTCCAACTTGTTGGATTATGGTATGAATATATGTGTTCTTTTTTTATATTATTGTTTCAAGTTGAATACACACACACACCCACTACCAAGCTTGAATTGAAATCCATTTCAAATTTGATCCATAATATGAATATCAATAATATGTATGTGACGTTCAAAATTTATAATAAATGGTAAATAAAATAGAAATTATTAAATGAACTTAAAAAAAGGAAAGAAAGACATAAAAAAATAGTACAAACCCTGTATGAAACTAATAACATTACCATAAGACAATAATAAACTTTTAAATGAAATAAAGGATGGAAATGTAAAATGGATATATTGTGGAATAAGAAAATGGTCCTTACGATTTACTTGATAAATTAATACCATTCATGCAAGGGTGACATGAAAAAATTCAAATTTTTGGTGTAAAATCACATATTGACCAATTTTATGCTAAAAGCATAAGCTTCAATCTGACTGTTGCATCTAGCTAATATTTTATAAAAACTCTCCTAACAAGTTGTTCTATTTTATGTTAAAAGCATAAGCTTCAATCTGACCGTTGGATCTAGTTAACATTTTATAAAGACTCTCCTAACAAGTCGTTCTATCTTTAGGTAAAATGTGAGGACAATTAGAGCTCAAAAGGTTCATAAAAGATTGTCAACAATTAGGTAGAAAAGTAAAATAAAAACTCATTAATGGTATTATAATAAATAAAATGGAAAAACTAGAAATTTTAGTTCTTTTTCCTTTGTTTACAACCAACTAGAGTTGTAAGGAGAGAGAGAAAGAGAAAGCAAAATATTTGAGAGTTTCACACCAAAAACCTTGAGAGAAACTAATGACTTAGGCAAAATAGTGAGGGGATAAGAATCTAAACACAATTGAAACAATAATTAAGACAGAAATCATGTGAGGGAAAGTAGAGGAAAAGAAGAGATCCATGGCATAAAGGAGGGAAAGAAGGGAGGAACAAAAAACTTTGACTAGTTATCATTAAAAGTTTATATTTTTATCGGGTAACGAGTTTTAAATTATTATATAAATTTAAGTGAAGAAATAAATGGATTTCATGCTTAAAATCCAAATTTGAATTAGGGTTCTATGATTTTAAATTAGGAAAATATTGAATTGTTGTAGATGGATATGTTGTTAATAGAATGGTGATTTGGAAGGATTTCAAACCGCTATACATCTCAAAGATTGTGTGGGTGGAATGCATTCAGTACATAAAGTCTACATATTTCACGTGATGGTTATGGTCCCATGCAGGGAACTGGAGTTAGCGTGTTCATGGTTCCATTACCATGTGAATTGGCGACTTCATTTTTTTTGTTTCGCATGCAAAGCGAATAGTAAGATTTTTTTTAATTACATCAAATTTTTAATTCATCTTTTCTATAAATATATTCAACTAATAACATTTTTATTTTACAGGCTATAGTTCTTGAATGTGAGCCAAGGCCAATGAATCTTTTTTGTAAAAACACACATGCGGAGTGATGACCACTAAAAAAGGCTACAATAATTTGCAGATAGCTGAGCTCAATACTTTGTAGTATGTCGGTTTTCAATCTTTTTTTAAGTTATTATTTACTTGAATTTGATGAATTTATTTTTCATACATGAGACATATAACAGCTAGTTGAAGGAAAGATACGAGGCCAATCCTTCAACCTACCCAAATATTGATATGGATTTGTGGTTGGAGGTAGAATTATCTAATGGATCCGATATAAATCGAGTCTACGGACTCTCTGACACTACAATTAGGAACTTTTGCATGGCCTGTGGTTTTTTGACAATTGGATGCTTATAATCAATCTTAAGCACTTAAACCCCAGAGTTTGAGGCAATGTTAAACCAATAAGTACAGGACTAGATGACTCATTTTAATGAAAAATATGAATAACTGATTAGTACTTAAAAATATATTTTTATCAAGATTTTATATCATTATTTTGCACTTGAAATATCAACAACTCTTTAACTAAAGCATGTTTTATAATAACAAGTCTGATACTATAACATACCTTTAATTTATAGTAAATATTCATCCTAAATACAGGCATATCACATAAATAAAAGGATTAATTGATGAGTTGAAGTACTGAAATTGAAAAAATAAAGAGAGGGTGAATTTTAGAAAAGAGATGCTGGCTTAGTCCAAACTAGAACACTGTTCGATAATTAGAATTTAGTCTACTTTATATGGATAGAAAGCTAAGATACAAGCCTATAACTTTCATACAAAAAACAAAACTCAATTCTACTATTTGGAAATCCAAATTTTAGCAACAACGTATAAGTCTGAATCTGTCCTACGTCTTAGATATTGTTTAGTATTTAGCCCATATCTTAAGTTTTAGAAGTTCAAATGATCTCAATTTTTTTTCATGAAAAACTGAGACAATTACCTAAAACTTTCATAGTAAGGTTGGTTTAAATTATAACGTTATCAATGACGTTTTGTTCAGACAAGAAGATAAGGATTGTCACTAAGTCAAGATGTTGTCACCCACTCAATAATTAGTCATCAAATCAATAGTTTTAAACTTTAGCCTCTAAAAGAAGGCATTTGCCATGTATTTACACATCTTGATTTTCAAATCAAGATTATGTTTTTTATCTCTCTTTATTGCAATGCTTAAGTTTTACTTATATTAATTTCTTGTTTATGCTTCTTATTTCCTTTTCTTTACTTAGTTAACTTTTATCTTATTTATTTATATTTCACTGTTTTATTATGTTTAGTTAAGTTTATTATGTCAAAGTGAAAAGGTTACACTAATGGTGTACGACATGACCAAAAGATTGATATCTTCTCCCAAGTGCAAGAGTATCGAAGTAATAAATAACCCGTCATGACCGCGGTCGAACTATAGGGTGGTTAATTGTATAAATTATAAATAATAATAATAATAATAATACAACAACAATAACAATAATAGTAATTTATACAATTAACCTCCCTGTGGTTCGACCCCGATCTTGTTAGGTTATTTATTACTCCTACACTTGGAAGAAAACATCAATCTTTTGGTTATGTCAATAACTCATTGCAAATTATGAAAAACTTCATCAAGTAGCAATGGAGATAAGATCACAGATGGTTGATACATGTGCACTCCCTAATTGACCGCACGATCCCAAAGACAGTCAGCCTACTCCTCCTCCAACCCTGCCTTTATTTTAGTTTTATTGTATTTAAACATATAAATATTTAAATTTTTAATAAATATTTTATTTTTATTAAGATAATTTATTTTTATATTATTTTTATACTTTTGTTCAATAAATTTTTTAAAAATATATATTTTTAAATAATTAAAGATGATATTACCAATGAAATAAGTCTGTTAACATATTCTAGAAAATTAAAAAAGAATAATAACAAATGTCATTACTACTATTAACTCACTGATAAACTTATTCTATTGGTATATTCCAGGGACTTGAAAAAAATTACATCAAATGTCATTGCTACTATTAACTTACTAAATGAATATGTTTGTCGAGTATATTTCAAAAGTTGGTAAAGAATAGCAGCAAATATCAATGTTACTATTAAGTTATCGATAAAATAAGTTTGTTGATGTATTTCAAAGAGTTGAAAAATAATTATTATAAAATCCACTATAACTATTAACTCACGGACAAAATTATTAATAATATTTTATTGATGATATATAATTTTACAAATAAAATTATATATGGTTCAACTGTTGGTGATATATCAAATTTCATTAAGGGAATTATTGATAAAATGAAACTGGTATTTTTTTACGTGCATTTTCTATGTGTAAAACCATCTATAAATTTATTAATAATAGACTCACCAATAAATTGTAAATTTTCAATAAGTGTTCTGCTAACAAATGTTTTTGTTTTCATCATCTTGTCAATAAAATAATTACAGATAGAATATTAGTGTAAATATTAATAAAACAATTTTATCGTAAAAGCTGTTTGATCTCATCGTGTTAAGATGTATGGTATGCTTTCTTTCACTTTAGTAGCACCTTATAATTACAATGCTATCTTATTTGTTTCTCCTATTGACCTTGATATTGTTGCCACTTGTTGCCAAAATTCGCTATGCTTTATTTTGAGGTTTAACTGATTTTCCAGGTATGATGCTAATTTGAGCTCCATGTCTTCTCATATCCAATGCCCATTTCTATTTCTCGTGGGAATGGGTGGCTGTGCTGTTTTATGTATGGTTCTTTGTTTCTTGTAGAGATGAAATGTTCCTTCTTCGTTACAAATGGTTGTCTTCTAACATGAGACATTAGGATTTGAAGAAAGAAAGTTTCTACCCAAAAAATGTCTTTACCATTCAAAATTGTGTTATATGTCTTCATGTGTGATTTATAGTTAAGCATACCATCTCAATTAATAATTTATTATTTGTAATTATTTATTGTTCTCTCTATGTTTTTTTTATTATTATTTTTTTCAGTTAATTTGCTTAGAAAGTTTGATTCTATCATTTTTTTTTTCCATATCTATCTTGCCTTCTTTTATTCCCAGAGGGCATTTGTTTCTACGTTTTTATACTATCGTTTTAATTGTTTCTTGCTTGCAGTTTTTCTTTACCTTTCTTTCTGCTGTGTGTGGTCTTCGCATAAACTTGTGTTTAGAATTATAATAATAGTTATAATTTAGAATATATTTTTATTTAAAAATATATTAAAATAATATTTTTATTATTTAAAAAAAATTATTTTTAATATTAACACTTTAAAACAATACAAAATTATAAAAATATATATTTAAAAAAATTAAAATTAAAAGGAATTCAACTTACATAGCGTCCCAATCAAACTCTTTCCTATCATGCATATATCTTTTCATTTATCATGAAGTGTTTATTTTAGTTAGTCTTTCTTGAATTCCTTTCCAGTCTAGATTGTTTAATTTTTTCATCCCCCCATTATCTCTAGACAACAGAGCCAATAGAGTTAATATGAGTTAATCTTGCAAGTAATTATATAGTAACTGATTTGCACCTTTGAACTGGTTATAAACATCTTCTTCTTCTTCTTTTCAAACAATAAAATCTTATAGTCTTTATCCCGACAGAGAACTAAATTAATTAAGTTTTAAGTTTGTTTTTTAATTGTTATGAGTTTGAGTCCTCTCAAGATTATTAGAAATTTATATTGTTGTTAAGTTCAGAACTTAAAAAATTAGTTAAAATACATACAAATTAGTCTAAATATCCATAATAATCTATAAAATAAAAAAATCTCACAGCCTCTCTAGCTTAACATAAACCAACACTTCAGTTTTCATGTTATTTTGATATGTTTATAGTTTGGAGTTTCAATTTATATATTTATTGGTCTTTTACCTGAACCGCAGAGCAGCTATGGCATATGGAAGGTAACCACTGATATTGTTGCGATTACATGCTCTTCATCAATCTGCAAATTCACCATCATAATTCGGTGACTTGCACCTCATCTATATCCCTCATGAGTGTGGCCCTTTTAGCAGCAAAATGAATTAGTTTTCCTTCCAATTAAAAACTTGTAAGAACTAAAAGATCATAAAATGTGGTGTAGTATTCAGCATTAATTTTTCGCAAAAATTGCCCATTGTGCCGTAAATAGTGTTTGGTAGAGAAAAGAAATGCAAACGGGTGAAATTGGAAAGCTATGCTATGTCAAGTTATGATAATGATGATGGTTCAAAGTATTTTTTATTTAAAAATATATTAAAATAATTTTTTATTTTTAAAAAATTATTTTTAATATTAATACATCAAAACAATTTAAAAATATAAAAAATAATTTTAAATAAAAAATAAAAAAACATGATTTATACCACATTTTTTAATAAACGATGGGGAGCAGCAACTCCAATATAGTGTTCGGTGAAAACACAAAAAGAGAGTAAAGAGACGAAACTTTGAAGACTGGATGGTAGGATGGAGAAGAGATGCTAGGTACATGACTAATTTGTGTTTAGTTTGTGACAAGAATTATTATAGAATGCAATACAAAACAAAATATTAAATTGTTATACCTTTGGTTAAAGTTCAAATTTATTTCAAAGACATTTTTTTTCTATTTTAAAATTATCCAGTGGTTAATTTAAAAAAAAAATAGTTTAAAGTTTAGAGTAAAAGGTTTCTAATGATTTAAAAAATTGAACTGTCTTCGTCTCTAGTAATAAAACAAATTCAATGGGTTTTTTTTACTCCTAACCAAACGTCAACTAAAGAAACGATTTTGACTTTGATTGTTACATTATAATTTAGATAATCTAAGGAAAAATATGTCTCCTTATAAAGTAAAAGAAAAAAACAGGAGAAAAAAAAAAACAAATGGATGGCTAGACTTTGGTCACCCAAAATGGTGGGTCCTTGGGATACGAGAAGCATGCGACTTAGGCTAAAGATGGAAGTGGAGAGATGTTGTCCCTTTGAGATGCCCACTTGTGCCGCCCACATTGCTTCTTGAGAGGTGGAAAAGACATGGCATGGAGACCCCCTCGAGCCACTAAGGCCGACTCCACCACATCTTCTCCTATATGGGCATTCCCCCAACCACAGAAGTGTTGACATATTGAAAATCATCAAACTACACCATCCAACCGCATTATTCAAAGTGGATTGTCGCCTATTAAAAATAAAATAAAGAAAGTTGTGTGGTGATTCTACTCTTCATTATTTATTATGTATTCTCTCTCGGATCATCATTATGAATTTGAATAATAATTTTTTTTTAATTTAATATTTTTTTATTTTATATAATTGACTCAGCCGCATTATTTATAACCTTGATTTCTCAAATCCAAACCGATAAAAAACATCTTATTTATTAAAAAAAATAAAACAAATGCATGAGCATCTGCTTTTGTATTTAATGATCCAATGTGTTGAGGGTATATATAAAACCTTTTCTTTTTCTTTCTTTTTTTAATATATTTAGGCTATATATAAATTTATAAATTAAAACACTAAATCCAATTGAATTTATAACTTAGAATGCAAGCTTTGACAAGTTAAGCCACATCACCTAATTTATTATTATTTTTTGTTTGAAGCATTTGTTTTATCCGTCAATTTAAAAAAAAATACAATTTCTTCATTTATTATCAATTAACTATTTTTTATTTAACTTAAAACTAAAAAAATATTAATCTCATCATTATTTATAATATGCCTTTACTATCTATTAAATCTATTAAATGAAAGATTTTTCTTAACGCCCCTATCATGGATTTTTTTTTAAAAAAAAGGTTTTGTACAAAAAAAATTACATATATTTTATTATTATATAAATCTATTAAATGAAAATTAATCTATGGCATAAAAAGTTTATTGACTTGATTCATGAGTTTGGTTGGTTCACTCGAGCTCTCATTAATTGTTTTATAAAAAAAAAATATATTTTTTTATTAATTTTATTCTTTCAAATTAAATTAATTAGAGATTTAGCTTTTCAATTTGTTTTTTTTTTTAAGATTGTTCTCACAAATTTTGTATGTTAATTTATATTCACCTAAAATAGATTGAATATATTTTAATTCCAATACTAGATAAAAATAATTTTCAATACTTAGATTTTGTACATTTAAAAAAAAAATACCTTGACATGTGGCACGGAGCAAAACAATGGGCTAGTATCTATTTTACTGTGTTGGAAGATGAACTTCTTGCACCACTTTAATATTATTATTTCAGCACAATGGATAGTTATTAGTTCAGTTTCTTAATTATTTGGCTCGGTCAAAGAAATTTGAAAGATGTGATCTCTCTAGAAAATTTTATTACCATTTATCTTCTTAATAAATAAAATAAAAGATAATTAATAGGAAAGGTTTAGCAAGGATTTGGTTTATTCTGACTTCTTTCTGATTGAGACATGATCCAAACAGGTCCCATTAAACTAGCTTTGATCAATTCTTTGCTTTCTGTTTTCTAATGCCAATCTCCTCTTATTCAATGAAGCGTTATTTTTGTACAATAGCTAAGTTTATTCCCTCTACATTTTGAGGGGCAAAACCGAATTTTCATAGCTAAGCACACACATAAAATCAACTTCTTGTTTATTTTATTTTGAAGAAAAGTTCTATAATTCTTACATAAAGTTATAATCCAATGGATATATAATCAAACTTGACTTGTAATAATAGTTTGAACAAGATTCAACAAGATTTGTAAAAATAATTATTCATCTATATAAATCCACAAATTGCACATCCATTTTCCTCTTCCTTCCTTCCTTCCTTCCTTCCTTCCTTCCTTCCTTTCTTTCTTTCTTTCTTTATTACCGAAAAAAGGAAAAAGTTTTGAGATTACTAGTATTGACCCTTGTTTTATCGTCAATCAAATCAATTTTTTTACAATAATAATAATAATAAGAAAAAAATATATATAATAGTTTGCAATATGTTTTTAGCATAAAAACATTTAACCATGAATTGTTGTTAACACTAACTAAAACACAAGTAGGGAAGCTCATAGACAAATGGATATTAAGTTAATTTTGTTTGTTTAAATGTATTTTTTATTTAAATAAAAAATAATAAAAATAAACGAGCCTATAAAAACCACCAAATAAAATTAAAGGAAAAAAATTATGAATGGTTCAGCAAAAAAAAATGCTTTATAATATTATAAAAATAATACTACAATCTTTTTCAAAAACAACGTAAAAATTAAAAAGTATTTAATGAAATGATATCTAATATAATTTTTTTAATTAGTTTATCTTAATGAATTATAATTTAAATTGAAGGAATAATATAACAAAGAATAAAAAGAAATCAGATGCATGGATTCAAGTGATCTAGTGCACCTGGCCTATTAGAAAAAAAAGGCAGAAACGTTATCTTACAAAGCCATCATGTATGCCTAAAAACTAGGTGGTAATTTCTTAATTTATTCAGAAAATTTAGTTTAGTTATTTATCTTTTTCACTTAACAATTGATTAGTTTTTGTAGTAGCTAAAAATTTAATTTTGATATTAAACTTTATTTTTTTATTGTTTTTTATAAGAAAAGAGAGAAAGTTTTCTAAATTTTAGTATAGATAAAGAAAGCTCGTTGTTATTATCTATTCTAACCACTAAAATAGTTAAATTGGTATCATCAAGTTTTATTATAATAGAGTTTTTAGTCTTAATATAGCTTTAAAAACAAAATCTAAGTTGATGATGAGGATTTTATTCAATTTGATGTTGTGGTTTGGACTTTCTTTTAGTTTATTAGGTTTATGTTAGAAGGATTTTTAGGTTGGAATCGATTGTAAAATGATAAAGAAACACTGATAGTTTTGACTTCTCATCTACCAGTGTAGTGATTAAAATCTGGGTTTACAAACAACTCTTCGTCTATCATAATAAATGGGGGGTTGTCTACCAATCGGTTTTTCAAAAACAGTCACTAGCCTGTTTAAGTAAATAAAAAATATCAGGTTTAAATTTATGGACTTAAGCTTGAAAGCTCATATATTTGAGCTTTTTTGTTCAAGGGCTTAAGGTATTGGATCATAAAAACGCGTTGTTTTTTATTTTTTAAAGATGTATAGGTTATATATAAATACGCAACTTCAACAAGTTAAATCATATCTCTTAGGTTATTTTTTTTATGCATTATTTTATTCTTTAATTTTTTTAAAAAAATATTAATTTTCTATTTATTATCCAACTATTGTTTTTTATTAGTATGGGTAAATAATACAGTGATTAGCTAAGTAACCTGTGCATCATTATTTATATATATATATATCTGTCTCTTATACACATCTAGATGTGTATAAGAGACNATATATATAAAGAAGTGAGTCAACTGTAAACAAGCCACCGGCTACCTCAAAAATCAAAGGTCAGCCTCATCTCTCTCAACAAAAAACCCCTATAAGTACAGCACCAACATCCAATACAACGCTTAGTCATCAAAAGAACTCAAAACTGAAAATCAAAAGGCAAAGAAACTGCAAACATGGTCATAACATCACCACAACACGACTCCACCTCTAGCTCATCACCAAAAAGGCTATCCCCAGGTTTCCTTGTGTCCATATCATGTCTCATGGCTCTTTGTGCCAAGCATGCAAGCCGTGTCTCAAGCAAGCTCAAAACAGCCAACAAGCCAACCTACAAGAACAACTGCAGCACCATCAACAAGAGCCCAAGACACTCTCCAAGATTGCCACTTGCAAGGCCAAAGCATCTCTTGACACAAATAAGCAACAAGGCCATCACGTTGATGCATCGCCGGAGAAAGGATGATCAGGAAAACGCCGATGTTCTTCTGGGTCCTGATGAGTTTGGTGATGGTGGTGTCTGGCAAAAGGCTATCTTGATGGGTGATAAGTGTCAGCCATTGGATTTCTCAGGGGTAATTTATTATGATAGTAGTGGGAAGCAGCTTGACGAGGTTCCTCTAAAGTCCCCACGTGCTAGTCCCTTGCCTGCGTACTTGATTCGTGCACCAAAATAGAGGTGGTGGGTTATGTTTACGTGACCGAGCTTGAGGTGTTAGGTAGGTCACAGCTGTTTGTTATTGGACAACTAATCCTATATAGTTAGTTATATACAGGGTTACTTTTCTTTCGTTTTTGTTTTAGACCTTGTCTTTCTTCTTGTGCTTGGGGAGTTCTGGTGTTGTGTGTGATGAGATCTTATTTGGGAAAGCAATGAAGGTCAGTTTGATGCGTTGCCTAGAAAGGGTCAAAGTACATGGCACCAAATAGGTATATATATCCGAGTACAAATGTATGTTGAGATGGGAAGTTCACTTTTAGTGTTTTAAACTGAATGAAAATTTTCTGTTTGTCTTTTATTTTCTATATTGGATTAAATTATTGGGATTTTGTTTAAGATTATAGTTAATGAGTTTTTTTAGGTTAAAATTTTATTGAAATTTAATTTATAACATGAAATATTTTCATGATTTAAATAAATTATAAACAAATAAAAAATTAATGTAAAAAATCTATAAACAAGGAGAAACCTAAAATTATCTAAAAGCTTATATTCTTTATATAAAATAAACAAAACCCTCTAATAGTTTATTTATATATTTGTTTGTTGGAAAATAATATTTTTATGAAAAATAATTTTCATAAAAAGTAAATTATTGAAAAATAGATTATTTCTTGATGTTCACCAATATCAAAAAAAAATAAATTAGAAAAAATATTTTATTTATTATTATATCATGAAAAATAAGTTGAAGAAGAGTAGAATTAAAAAAAATAATTTTATAAATTATTTTAAATAAAATAAATAATAATTAAAAGAATAAAAATCAAATTTAATAGATGAAAAAGTTGAAGGAGAATAAAATTAAAAATAATTTTATTTTATAAATTATTTTAAATAAAAAAATATTAATTAAAATAATATAGATTAATTCATATCTATTACCATTTTTTTTTAACAATGGATAACTTAAAAACTCTTAAACATAAATAAGTAATTAATTTTCTTAGTATAGATACTCTAACTCCTCAAGAACTCTACTGGCTCTTTCATCAAAAAAAAAAGTTCTTAACAATATTGCTCTTGTTATATAGTAATAACTTTGTATCTTTTCATTCTCTAAACAAGCAATAAAATATATCATTCCATTATATGTACCACTAAATGCTTGGAAATAGCTCTAGTTATTTGAAGGAACAAGACATAACAACATGTGAGCAAAGAGACACCAGAAAACTCATGTTGCAACCTAGCAAAGGAGCTTAATCTTGTTGTGAAAAGCGCTTCTCAACAAGTCCCAGCTATTTAGACCATACAAATATCAAATATCAATTTAGACCTAGGTCTAGTAAAAATATGGTTGTTTAGTTTGTATTCTAGAAGATTACTTCAAAAAAAAATAAAAATAAAAACAAATTATAGTTTTTATTTAGAGGCTATATTTGATAAAATTTTATGTTCTTTGTACTTATTACCATTCTTATATTATTATGTGCGTATCAATAATATAGTTATCTTTCACTTAGAGTATGAATGTATGATGCATAAACTATTAGATTAATTTGTTTATAATAATTTTTTTTTAATGTTATGTTAAATTTTATGGTTTAACTATCAAAAGAAACTTTTTTTTTATCTTGATTTGAATTTTCAACTTATTATTATTTTTGTTGTTGACAAATAATTGATATTTGGACATAACCTAAAAACTTTGAAAGATTATGAGAGACTAAGGTGAGGAAAATATTTTTGGTCTTGATCTGAAAATTCAACTATGATTGGACACTCTTTTGCTTTATAGTCCAGTCTTTTATGGAAAAACAAAGTTGGTGGAATTTTGCACAAGTGAAAAAAAGAAATTAATGGTTATTAGACTTGACTAAAAATCTAACTCACAAATAATTTTAGTCATTACATCACAACTCTTAGATTGTCAGATTAATTAATTTATTTTATTTTTTAATAAAGAATTAAAATGATGTTGTTTCAACTTTTTTTTCTTCTTATAAACAAATATTTGACCTTATTAGATTTAGACTAAATTAGGTTAAATTGAGATTTAGACTAAATTAGGTTAAATTGTCTAGGTTAATTACATCAACTTTTTATTTAGTTTAATTTTAAATGTAATCTAAGGTAGATTTTAGATTGCAAAGTTATAAAAACTAAATGAAAACAAAACCTATAAATATTTTAACTAATTATTTTTTTAGATTTTTTTTTAAAGAATATGAAATATGTAAAATTGAGAGTAGGTAATTCAATCATACATATTAGACCCGATTTAAGGTCTATCTTGATTAAGGGCTCGAGTTATCGAGTTAACTCATGAGTTAGGAGGCAATCTGAATTTATCTTAAAATGATATTTTTTTGATAAAAAATAAAAATAAAAATAAAACAATATAAATTTTAAATAAAAATTAAAAAAATAAATTTCATGGAATTGACCTCATCAACTATTTTAGTTTGACTAAGTCAATTTTCAAAATGATTCAAAAACAAACCCAACTTGGATTAGGTTATAAACCAATAAATAACTAGTTCAACTTACCAAATTAAATCAAGTTTAACACTAAAAAAAAGTTGTAGTTAATTAATGGTAAACACTAAATTGTTTGAATTTTAAGTGATTGCAATTAATTACATCACATGTAATCTGTCATCAAATTAATTTTCACGATTAGCCTTCATTGAATACGAACAAGAGAGTGACTGAATTAAAAGTATAATTGCAGACATAACATTAAAATGAAACAAATTATTTTTTTGAAAACGAGCAATAATTTTATGCAAAGATGATATAGTTTCTGACGTTTGTTGTTTTTTTATTAGGATAAACTACGCAAGTGATGATATTCTTTTTTAATCAAATCAAATATTTAAATCTCCCATTTATTAAAAAAAATAAAAGAAAATTGTTATTGGGAGACGAAGGCCAATGACGTCTTTCACTAGTTCATGGTCTTAGAACAACTTCAAGAGAAGGTCAGGAAGTCGACTCCACTGGTCATAGTATGCCCAAAAGATGGAAAGTCAAAATTGTTGACTGACTCCACCATTCAAAGTAAACAAAAGGAAGAGCGGTAGAATTCAACCTTCAATTTTATGTTCCAGAAACCACCATTCCTTCTTGACCTCAAAGCCATATGATTCACTCATTTCCTAACGACACCCAACAGAACCAAATTAATTTATTTAGTCTATTAAATAAATAACTTCTTCAAGATGGAAATGAATAATTGAGAGAGATCTTATCTCATGGAAGGGAAAAATATAAATGAGGGAGTTATGTATTCCAAATCTTAAAAATAAAATAAATCTACCATGAAATTTGAAGTGATTGTCATTTGGCCATTTTTTAAAAAAATTAATTTAATATAAAAACTTAAGTTATTAACTCAAGTCCTGTCTTATTTAAAATTTAAATTTATAATTATTAGATAATTAAAGCTTTTATGATATTAAAAAAATTAATTCAATATAAAATCTTAAATTATTATGAGAGGCTCTTTTTCATCACTATAAAAAAATATTATTGTTAACAAAAACTAAAAGAGATGGTGTTTTTACTTGCATCACCTCATAAAACAATATTCATTGTAATAGTGTTTTGTTTTGTTTTTTTAATGTAAGATTTTTTTAATTTAATTTTTCAACATTTTATTTATTTGAAATTGAATATTATAACTTGTTTTGGTTTAAATTTTATGTAATTATTTTGATTTCATTATCTTAGTTATGAGTTTTGTGAGTTAATCAAAGTTTATTTAGGTTGTTTTATTGTATTGTTTTTTAAATTAAACTTTTTTATTTTATTTTATCATTCAATAATAAGTTGATTATGAATGAAGCTTTGTAACTGATTTTAATTTGTTTTTTATGAGATTATATCAGTCTCCTAAAACAGGTCATGAGTTTGATGGATTAACTCTAATTGATTTATGTTATTTTTTTTGTTTTTTTTTATTTTTTTTTCAATTCCATCTTTCAATATTGAATTTATTAGGAATTTGGTTTATATTTTTTATTCGCTTTTTATAAAGTTATCATGATTTTATAACGTAGGTCATGGATTTGACATGTTAACTCAGATTTTTTTATTCTTTTCTTAAATAATTTTTTTTCAATTTTATTATTTAACATTGAATTGATTGGGAATTAAGATTCTAAAAATATTTTAATTTACTTTGTATGAAGTTATCATGGTCTTATGACCGAATGTGGATTTGACATGTTAATTTGGATAGATCCAATATGTTGTTATTTTAATATTTAAAAAAATATTAAAAAAGTTTGGAAAATTTTTTTATGTTAAAAAAACTAATCCTACCCAAGTATAGCATTGACCAATAATATAGTAAAACAACTAAAATCGATAGTAGTTAAAAGTTCAATAAATGAGCTTATTAGTTATATTTCTTGATAATAAAGTAGCACAAAATAAATTAAAAAATTATAAAAAAAATAAATCATATGAAAAAAACACTGCGAACTCTCTCATATATTATGTTAACAATTCCTCCTTCAAATCTTTATCTATATCTTTATCTTTCATTTTTTTTCTTTCATTCTCATTTTTTTTCCTTGTTATCTTCATGACCTCTTTTAGTTCAGACCTTAACAACTCCCAAAACAAATCCCCATTATTTTCCCTCCTTGTGCTCTCTCTTCACAAAAAAATGTGCATGAGGATAAAAAACTTGAAAACAACAAATATTTTTTTTAAGAAGAACAAAGAGAGAAGATAGCACAACAACTAATGGTTGTCATTGATGTGAAGGAGTCCAAAATGGTGTTTGCTTTTCTTTTATTTTTTTCATTTTTTTATGTGGTTTTGAAGTTTTTTATTTTTTATTTCAAAATTTTTGGTTTTTAGTTTATTTAGATATGCGTGGCTATTTAGGCTTTTAAGATTTTCCTTTGATTTATGGATTTTTTTTATGTATTTGGTTATTAATTTTTTTTATTTTTATTAATTATTTTAGGGTTTGTGATTGAGTTTGGAAGTTGGGGTTTGGTTGATTTGGAAATTGATTTATCTAGAAGCTGTAATTAACAAAAAAAAGAAAATCTACAAAACCACAAGGATTCATTCCGGTTCAAAAGTGCTTAAAGGTCGTGATGAAGAAGAAAACGATACAGTGGAAGAGCTTTTATGATATGGAGATGTAGATTTTATTGAAATAAAGATATTAATATCAGTTGCTTGACCTACTTTTTTTAGAGCGAACAAATAAAAGAAAAATGATGTTTTTTATTCTAATTTTATATTTTTTTATTATTTATTTTCCTTAAAAAAAGATATAATCTTTACAGAGAATTGCAAATATGAAAGGGTTACTTAATACATTCCCCTGACATATTTGCTTAAAGCCCTTCATTTTTAGTTCAGGAACAAGTTATAATCTTTCATTGATGAAACTTAGAACTGCGTTTATTTATGAAAGGCCTCAAGTGGGTTTTCAGGGACAAAGATAAAATGTGTGAATTTAACTAAATATTTTTATTTTGTAAAGGTTAATAGCAAAGAAATATTTCTTCACTCACTTTTTGATGTTTTACACTTAATTTAATTTTATTTCACTTGTATTTTAGGTAATTCAATCGGATTTTTCACTCTAATAATCTTATTATACCTTAGATCTCACTATTCCCTTAGGTTCATAAAAGTAACTTAGTAATTTATCAAATAATCAAACAAAACATTATAATAATTTTATAATAATAAAGATTTAAAAATCAAGAAATATGCAAAATTAATCAAAATAAAATGGAAGGACAAATTTACAAATAGCAATGTAAATCCATGTAAAATGTAATGATGGAAAAAAAAAAGACATGAAATAAAAACAACAGAGTTTGTATTAGTGATTTTTTTTTAAATATCAAATTCCATTAGTCAAGATTCAACTTCAAGAATTTCAGGAAAATAATTAAAAAAAATCTATACTAGTCAAATTTTAATAAAACAAGGTAAGATAATCCAAGAAAATTAAGAATTTAATTTGGAAATACAAGACTTGGGATGTATCTATTCAAAAAAATATATATTCAAGAAACTTTTGGTCAACCTTAAAATCAAAAGGCTTGTATTTGATTATGCCCTAACATGTGAATTTAATCAATTCTTGCAACTTTTCCTTATTTTTATCAACACAATTATGAAAAGAACAATATTTTCTTTACTTGTGGCCAAAATTAAGAAAGATAAAAGATCAAGATTAATAACATAATTTTTCTTTAATGTGTTAAGCAAATTCAATAAATTAGGCAAGATGATTTTTAGATATATATATATATATATATATATATATATATATATATAGTTCCACACAAACTTTGAGATAATAAGAGAATAATAATCTATTTTCACTATCAGAAATTCGCTTAATACTAATGGCATCATCGACGGAAACATTCGGTCAGTATTTGCTGACAAAATAATAGATGAAATATTTAGAATTAAAAAAAAGTAGTTCACTGACGTAAAGATTTTTACAGATGATGTTACCAACGGAATCACGGAGGAATTTAAAATGGCAAGTCCATATGATGACATGATTGATTCACCATTTAAAATGCCAATGGAATCATCAAGCGATTTAAATCGAAATCTTTATACAGTGATGTGTTCTATTTACCGTCAGAATAGCTGATGAAATCATAGACATAATAATTTTGTCGATGATTTCATCAGTAAAAGTTAATATATGCCCACTTTGCCAACCCTCTTTTCCCCTATTTCTCTTTTTTGTTCTCCATCTCAACTCTCCCTTACTACAAACAACAAGCCTCCCCTCCCCCTTTAAAAAAAAATTCTCTCTCTTTTCAGCACAACAAGTCATACTTCTTGAAGTTTCGTGGTTACAATATCCGTGTTCTGATTTATAGATTTTGAAGTTTTGTGGTTACTACAAACAGATTTTATCAGTTTTTATAAACAATTCTATTTTTTAAAATTTTAATATTTAAATGTCAATTTTTTTAATATATGTATATGTTTTATTGTTATTTCTCAAACAAACTTGTAGTATATGAATATGCATAAATTTTTACTTGTTATGGTTGTTTTAGATTTTGTTAAATTATATTTATTTGTAAATTGTTGAAACTTTATTAAATTACTAAATTACATGTGTTGTTTTGAAATAATTAATAGCTTATTTAACGGGTCCATTTTAATTTTTATCAATGACTCTGTGGATTTGTAATTTTTATAAATTTATATGTATTAATTTGTATGGATATTAATAATTGATAATGAATATTTAATATTTATGAGAAGTTGTAATTGGTTTGTTGGATAATCTCGAGGTAAATTAATATTTTTGAAAATTTATTTACGTAACATAGTTAATTAATACACGTTGTCATCATAATTTTATAGAAGTTCGATAGAAGTCATGAACAATTGTTCATGGATATATCGAGATTCACCTTAAGGATTGCGAAGGATGGATTATTATAATAAGGTTCAAGATTTTAATAATTTTGCAACATCTATGACATGACCAAAAGATTATTGTCTTCTCCCAAGTGTAGGAGTGTTGAAGTAATAAATAACCTGACGAGATCAGGGTCAAATCACAGGGAGGTTAATTGTATAAATTATATATAACAACAATACAACAACAACAACAACAACAACAACAACAATAGAAGAAGAAGAAGAAGAAGAAGTAGAAGTAGAAGAATAAGTTGATGAGAACTTTGAGATGAAAGATTAACGTAAAGATTAAACAATGATAATAACAAATATCAAGGTCAGAGGATTTACTAATGGTATGTCAAACAATTATAGTATAAACTCTTATTACTCAATTGAAAACCACACACAAAGAAGGTTCCAGTCAGATTATAAATTGTTAACATAATTAAATTAGTTATCTTATTTGAATCATGCTAATACTTGTAAATGTTCTCAGATATTTATGATTATAACTTATGTTAACAACAAATCAAGTTTCTTTTATAACTCAAATATCAATTATACCATATAGTATGAGCTATGAAAGCTCAAGTATTTGTTGTACCAAGTGTTATACAATATAAAGCTAGATTAGTCATTTAACAAGAAAAGTATTAAAGAGTGAACAATATAAGTATTAAAGAGTGAACAAGATAATAAATACAAAACATATTAGTATCAAATATTAAAGTCCATGTTAAGTTGACACTATACTTATTCTTACACCATTAATGTAACCTTTTCATCTTGACATAATAAACTTAACTAAACATAATGAAAGAAAGAAACATAAATAAACAAGATAAGAATATAAATAAGATGAAAGTTAACTAAGTAAAGGAAAAGAAATGAAAGACATAAACAAGATATTAATGAAAAATAAAACTTAAGCATTACAAAAATACAAAAAAAGAAGGCAAAAGCATGATCTTGATCTGGAGACCAAGATGCCTAAATGCATGGCAAATGCCTCCTTTTATAGGCCAAAATCAGGAATTATTGATATGATGACTAATTGATGAGTGGGTGGTCAAGTCTTGACTTGGTGACAATCCTTATCTTCTCTTGTCTGCCTAAAACGTCATTGATAACATTAGAATTAAAACCACTTTAATATGAAAGTTGTAGAAAATTATCTCAGCTTTCCAAGAAAAAAAATGGAGGTCATTTAAACTTTTATAACTTTAGATATGGATAAAAAACTAAACAGTGTTTGGGCTATAAAATAGATTTAAACTTATTTATTATTGCTATAATTTGAACTTGAAAATGACCTTTTTAAACTTGGGCTCCATATAAAAATTATAGGCCTATATCTTATTTTTTCATCCATATAAAGTAGACCTAAATAAATCCAAGATCTACAGCTCCAGATATGATCTAATTATCGAATAGTGTTCCAATTTGGACTATACCAACATCTCTTTTCTAAATTTGCCCATTTGTTTATCCTTTCAATTTCAGTTCTTAAACTTATCAATCAATCCTTTCATTTATATAATAGACCTGCATTTAAAGTGAATATTTACCATAAATTACAGGTATTTTATATTATTAGATATGTTATTATAAAACATGCTTTAGTTAAGGAATTATTGATACTTCAATTGTAAAATGATGATCTAAAACCTTGATAAAAATACACTTTTAAATGCTAATCACACTCTTCAACTAGCTTATTACGAGTCCTTAGTAATCAAAATATTAAAATAGAAAAACAATTTGCAAATCTCATAAAGCAAGTTATTCATTATTCAACTTTCATTAATCTATCCGGATAAACAAACTCTCGTTAAATTTATATATTTGCTCAATATCTCTTAAACAAGATATTAATAAACCTTTCTTTTGTGCTCAATAAATCAACACATAGTTATGAGACTTTTTTTGAAAGAAAATTTTTTTTGTTCTAATGTTTAAGGCTAACTTTCTTAGGTTGAGATTTTTTTTTAATATATATATATATATATATATATATATATATAACTTAAAACATCATGCGTCTTTAACCCATATAACAAGCTTTGGGCTAATGACTCCTAGACTAGCTGGTCTTAGGACATTAGGTGTTGAAACACCTCTACGAGCTTAGTAACTCGGGTTATAGATACTGATATGTAGATAGTACAATGTTTGATTTTCTTAAACTTTTCTTCTCAACCCATGTAACAAGCGTTGGGCCAATAACTTCCAAGTTAGTTAATTTTAGAGTATTAGGTGTTAAAACACCCATTCGGGCTTCATTGCTTAGGTTAGGGAGGTTACAAAACCAAACTTATCTATATTTTTATTATTATTTTTTTTTGCTTTTTTTTTTTACAATTTATATGCTATTCCTTTTCTTTAGTTGTTACTTTTAACAAAAGAACATAAATACTGTAATAATTCAATGTGCAACCCACAATTATATGTTAAAGTATATGTGAAAATTAAATTTTAAAAATACATGTTGAATAAGTATATGAGCAGAATTAAGTGATAAAAATGCGAGAGTTTGTAAACCTGAATATTTCAAGAAGTATTTTGATAGACCTTATTATGAATATTGCAAATAACCATTGAAAAATGTTAACCAAGATTCGTCTCAACAGTCAATAAAATTCCTCCTTACTCTATCATCTTAGTAATAATAGTTTGCAAATGGTTTACAAAAAAGAAAACATAATTAATTTTTTTTTAATATCAACTACTACCCTCTCCCCCAACCAAAATGAGACATTGTCCTCAATATCCTAAGGTAGACAGATAGAGTATAGAAGACATCACTTGAAATATCGAACACTAACAAATATGAAACACACTTACAAAAAAATATAAAAAATAATAAAACACAAATATTATGCTATTAATAAAACTAAAAGATAAAAATTTTTACAAACTAAAACTCAAATCACAGTTGTGATTGTGGCTCACATCTTCCCTTGATTTTACATCCAAGAATGACTTAAATGCTCTCTATAGGTCGGGGATAGGCTTCCCATCTAGTTTTCTTAAAAACTGGCAAATAGGATCTTTTCTAGTCAGATTACTAAAACTCTGTCGAACATTGACACGACAAAAAGATTGATGTCTTCTCCCAAGTGCAGGAGTGTCGAAGTAATAACTAACCTAGCAAGGCCGGGGTCGAACTATAAGGAGGTTATTGTACAAATTATAAATAACAATAATACAATTACAACAATAACAACAACAACAACAACAACAACAACAACAACAACAACAACAACAACAACAACAATAATAATAAAGAAGAAGATGATAACTTTGAGATGAAATATTAAAGTAACGATTAACAATGATAATAACAAATGTCAAGGCTAGAGGTTCCACTAATGGTATGTCAAACAAGTATAGTATAAACTCTTATTGTTCAATTGGAAACCACACAAAAAGGAGGTTCCAAACAGATTATAGATTGTTAACATGATTACATTAGTCATCTTATTCAATTAATGCTAATACTTGTTAATCTCGTCAAGCATTCATGATTATAACTTATGTTAACAACAAATCAAGTTCCTTTCATAGCTCAGGTGTCGGTTATACCATACAGTATGGGCTATGAAAGTGCCAAGCATTTGTTGGACCAAGTGTTATACAACATAAATCAAGATTAGTCATTTAACAAGCAAAGTAGTAAAGAGTGAACAAGATAACAAATATAAAACATGTTAGTATTAAACATCAAAGTCCATATTAAGTTTATACCATACTTATTCTTACACCATTAGTGTAACCTTTTCACCTTGACATAAGCTAAACATAATGGAAGAAAGAAAAATAGATAAACAAAATAAGAACATAAATAAGATAAGAGTTAACAAAGCAAAGGAAAAGAAATGAAAGGCATAAACTTGATATTAATGAAAACAAAGCATAAAGAATACAAAGAGAGAAAACATGAGCATGATCTTGATCTGGACACCAAGATGCCTAAATGCATGGCAAATGCCTCCTTTTATAGGCCAAAATTGGGAACTATTGATTTGATGACTAATTGATGAGTAGATGGCCAACCCTTGACTTGGTGACAATCCTTATCTTCTCTTGTCTGCCCAAAATATCATTGATGACGTCAAAATTAGAGCCACTTGAAAACATGAAAGTTCTAGGAAATTGTCTTAGCTTTCTTGTGTAAAACTTTCAGCTCATTTTGACTTCTAGAACTCCAGGTATGGCCAAAATACTAAACAGTGCTCGGGCTAGAGGACAGATTCAGGCTTCTTTATTGTTGCAATAATTTGGACTTGAAAATTGCTTTTTTAGATCTTGGGCTTCATAGGAAAGTTGTAGGCCTATGTCTTACCTTTCCATCCATATAAAGTAGACCCAAATTTGAGATCTATAGCTCCAGATATGACCCAATTACCAAACAGTGTTTCGATTTAGATTGCACCAACATCTCTTTTCTAAGTTTGATCATCTCTTTGCCTTTGCAATTGAAGTTCTTAAAGTCATCAATCAATCCTTTGATTTATGTGATAGGCCTGCATTTAAAATGGACATTTACCACAAATTAAAGGTATCTTATATTATTAGATAGATTATTATAAAACGTACTATAGTTAAGGAGTTATTGATACTTCAAGTGCAAAATGATGATATAAGACCATGATAAAAATGCACTTTTGAGTATTAATCATATGTCAAACAAGTACAATATAAACTCTTATTATTGAATTGAAAACCACACGTAAAGGAGGTTCCAGTCAGATTATAAATTGTTAACATGATTACATTGGTCATCTTATTCAAATAATGCTAATACTTGTAAATATTAGCAGGTATTAGCATTATTTGAATAAGATGACCAATGTAATCATGTTAACAATTTATAATTTGACTGGAACCTCCTTTGTCTGTGGTTTCTAATTAAGTAATAAGAGTTAATAGTATACTTATTTGACATAACTATTAGTGGATCCTCTAACCTTGACATTTGTTATTATCATTGTTTAATCCTTACGTTAATTTTCCATCTCAAAGTTCTCATTAACTTCTTCTTCTTCTTCTTCTTTTTCTTCTTCTTCTATTACTATTATATTATTATTACTACTAATATTACTATTAGTATTATTGGTGGTGGTGGTGGCGGTGATGTTGTTGTTGTTGTTGTTTTATTCTTGTTGTCTATAATTTATACAATTAACTTTCTTGTGGTTCGACCTTGGTCTTGTAGGGTTATTTATTACTTTGACACTCTTGCTCTTGGGAGAGGACATCAATCTTTTGGTCACGTCAAGTTTTTGGCATTGTTGCCGAGGAAGTAAGTTCTTGTACAAATTATAGTATTTATTTTATTTTCTCTTTGTCACTTTTCTTGTATATAACTTTGTTTTTATTGTTTTTTTTTCTTCCCTTTATTCTATTCCTACACGTGCATAAGAGTGTGGTCACGTACATTAAATGACAGACTTTGTAGGGTTTCCTCATCATTTTTACAAAATATGGCCAAAGAAGATAATCAATCACTTCATGATGAGAATAATGAGAATAACAGTATTAAAACACTTAAAGATCACATGAATCCCACAAGAACAAGTGCACCATCATGCATAGTTTTTCCTCCTAGTGCATCTCATTTTAATTTTAAGTCAAACATTGTTCAACGTTTACCTTCTTTTTATGGCTTAGATTTAGAAAATTCAAGATGAGAATAATGAGAATAACAATATTAAAACACTTAGAGATCACATGAATCCCACAAGAACAAGTGCACCATTATGCATAGTTTTTCCTCCTAGTGCATCTCATTTTAATTTTAAGCCAAACATTGTTCAACTTTTACCTTCTTTTCATGGCTTAGATTTAGAAAATTCATACTTGCATTTAAGGGAATTTAAAGAGGTCTATAACACCTATAATGACTCAAATTGCAGCACGAACACCATCAGATTAAAGCTTTTTTCCTTTTTCATTAAAAGATAAAGCTAAAACATGGCTATAAAATTTAAGATCGAGATCCATTCATGTTTGGGATGAAATATAACAACAATTTTTAAAGAAGTTTTTCTCATCTCATAAAACAAACTCTTTCAAAAGTCAAATCATCACTTTCACTCAAAAACTAGGAGAAACATTTCACCAATATTGACATAGATATCAAAACTTACTTAATACTTGCCCTCATCATGGTTTTGAAATATGGAGATTGGTTTCATATTTTTATAAAGGCTTAACACTTAAAGATAGGCAAATGGTTGAATTGATGTGCAATGAAATTTTAAAGATAAGATGAAGCAATGGAATACTTAAACTTAACTAAAAATGCTCCAAATTAGGACACCACAAGTACTTATGAGGCACCAAGTAAAACTCAAACTCATACATCTAGTGGAGGTATGTATAACCTTAGGAAAGATCATGACCTCCAAACCAAGTTTGCATTTTTAGCTAGAAAAGTCGAGACACTAAAATTAAAAAAGAGTAGTCAATTAAAATATATTCAAGACATTGTGTGTCAAATTTATGAAATAAATGAACACTTAACCAATAATTGTCCAACCTTGCCTTCTTTTAAGGAATGTCTTCATGAACAAACCTAAATTTTAAATAGTTTTCAAAGGTCCAATCATAATCCAACTCGCAAACATACAATCCTGGTTGGAGAAATCACCTAAATTTTAGTTGGAAGAGTGACAATGCATAAACTTCACAACCATAGTTTCAAGCACACCATAATTTTCAAAATTCTCATGGATATGCACCTCCTTATGCTCTACCTTTTAGAAAAAATTTTGAGGAAACTTCATATGCATTCATTGAAAAGCAATAGACAATTAACACTCAACTTGCTCAAAGTATAACAGATTTTAAAGATATTCTTGCAAGATTCATGTATGCTCTTAGTTTTTAGGAGAAAGGTAAGTTTCCATCTTAACGACAGTAAAATCCCAAGGGCCAATACAATGCAAATGCAAATAATTCTAGAAGTCAACACATAGATCATGTCAAATCAGTTATCACTATTCACAATGGTATGGTTATTGAAAAATCCACTCTTAGACCTTGTGAGAAAGATGATAAGTGAATCTTTAAAGGTAAAGAAGGGATTGAATCTGAAAATTGAAAAGAAAAGAATGATTCTCTGCCAGCACTTCCATTTCCTCATGCCATAAACAAATAAAGGGAAGTTGATCATGATTGTAAAATCTTTGAGACTTTCAAATAGGAAGAAATCAAGGATAAAAAAGCACTGGAAATATTGTTGCGGATCATTTGTTAAAATTAGCATTAGATTCAACATCCGATATCACATCAATCGATGATTACTTTCTTGTTGAATTTTAGTTTCTTTTAATTCGATGCCTTGGTTTCCTAAAAATATCAATTTTCTTGCCTTAGAATTTTTGCCATCTCATTCAAATAATCAAGATAAAAGAAAGTTTTTAAGCAACGTGTAAAACTTTTATTGGGATGACCCTTATTATTCAAATATTATCCGGATTAAATATTTCAAAGTTGTATTCCTGATAATGATGTAAGTAGTTTCATTAAATTTTGTCATTCTGAGGCATGTGGGAGTCATTTCTCATCAAAGAAAACAACTGCTAAAATCTTACAAAATGAATTTTATTGGCCCAATATGTTCAAGGATTCACATGTATTTTGCAAAACCTGTAAAAATTGTTAGAAGGTAGGATTTATTTCAAAACACAGAGAAACTTTAAATAATCTTCTATTGACTCTTAAGTCTCATCATAGTGGAGATGTGCATTGTGCATTTCATGATTTATGGTCATTATTCCATAAAAAACATGTTTGATTAGTACTCAAAAGTGCATTTTTATCGTGGTTTTATATCATCATTTTGCACTTGAAGTATCAATAACTCCTTAACTAAAGTACGTTTTATAATAATCTATCTAATAATATAAGATACCATTAATTTGTGGTAAATGTCCATTTTAAATGCAGGCCTATCACATAAATGAAAGGATTGATTGATGACTTTAAGAACTTCAATTGCAAAGGCAAAGAGATGATCAAACTTAGAAAAGAGATGTCGGTGCAATCCAAATCGGAACACTGTTCAGTAATTGGGTTATATCTGGAGCTATAGATCTCAAATTCCAGTCTACTTTATATAGATGGAAAGGTAAGACATAGGCCTACAACTTTCCTATGGATCCCAAGATCTAAAAAGGACATTTTCAAGTCCAAATTGTTGCAACAACAAAGAAGCTTGAATCTGTCCTCTAGCCCGAGCACGGTTCAATATTTTGGTCTCTAGTCAAAATAAGCTGAATTTTTTACACAAGAAAGCTGAGATAATTTCCTATAACTTTCACGTTTTCAAGTGGCTCTAATTTTGATGTTATCAATGATATTTTGGGTAGACAAGAGAAGATAAGGATTGTCACCAAGTCAAGGGTTGGCCATCTACTCATCAATTAGTCATCAAATCAATAGTTCCCAATTTTGGCCTATAAAAGGAGGCATTTGCCATGCATTTAGGCATCTTGGTGTCCAGATCAAGATCATGCTCATGTTTTCTCTCTTTGTATTCTTTATGCTTTGTTTTCATTAATATCAAGTTTATGCCTTTCATTTCTTTTCCTTTGCTTTGTTAACTCTTATCTTATTTATGTTCTTATTTTGTTTATCTATTTTTCTTTCTTCCATTATGTTTAGCTTATGTCAAGGTGAAAAGGTTACACTAATGGTGTAAGAATAAGTATGGTATAAACTTAATATGGACTTTGATGTTTAATACTAACATGTTTTATATTTGTTATCTTGTTCATTCTTTACTACTTTGCTTGTTAAATGACTAATCTTGATTTATGTTGTATAACACTTGGTCCAACAAATGCTTGGCACTTTCATAGCCCATACTGTATGGTATAACCGACACCTGAGCTATGAAAGGAACTTGATTTGTTGTTAACATAAGTTATAATCATGAATGCTTGACGAGATTAACAAGTATTAGCATTAATTGAATAAGATGACTAATGTAATCATGTTAACAATCTATAATCTGATTGGAACCTCCTTTTTGTGTGGTTTCCAATTGAACAATAAGACTACTATACTTGTTTGACATACCATTAGTGGAACCTCTAGCCTTGACATTTGTTATTATCATTGTTAATCGTTACTTTAATATTTCATCTCAAATTTATCATCTTCTTCTTCTTCTTTATTGTTGTTGTTGTTGTTGTTGTTGTTGTTGTTGTTGTTGTTATTATTATTATTATTATTATTAATACTATTATTATTATTATTATTATTATTATTATTATTATTGCTATTATTACTATTATTGTTGTTGTTGTATTATTTTTATTTATAATTTGTACAATAACCTCCCTCTAGTTTAACCCCGGCCTTGCCGGGTTATTTATTACTTCGACACTCCTGCACTTGGGAGAAGACATCAATCTTTTCGTCGTGTCAAGTTTTTGGCGCCGTTGCCGGGGAGGTAAGTTTTGTATAAATTATAATATTTATTTTATTTTCTCTTTTCACTTTTCTTATATATAACTTTGTTTCTTTTCTCTTGTTTCTTCTTTTTTTGTTTTTCTTTTTCTTTTATTCTATTCCTACACGTGCATGAAAGTGTGGTCACGTAGATCAAGTGGTAGACTTTGTAGGGTATCCTCATCATTTTAAGAAAATATAGCTAAAGAAGATAATCAATCACTTCATAATGAGAATGATGAGAATAATCGTGCTGAAACACTTAGAGACCACATGAATCCAACAAGAACAAGTGACCATCATGCATAGTTTTTCCTCCCGATGCATCTGATTTTAATTTTAAGCCAAACATTATTCAACTTTTACCTTCTTTTTATGGTTTAGAATTGGAAAATCCATACTTGCATTTAAGGGAATTTGAGAAGGTCTGCAACACATATAATAATTTAAATTGTAGCATGAACACCATCAAATTAAAGCTTTTTTCATTTTCATTAAAAGATAAAGCTAAAACATGGCTATAAAATTTGAGACCAGGATCCATTCATGCTTGGGATGAAATGCAACAACAATTTTTAAAGAAGTTTTTCCCATCTCATAGAACAAACTCTTTCAAAAGACAAATCACCATTTTCACTCAAAAACCAAGGGAAACATTTTACCAATGTTGGGATAGGTATCGAGACTTGCTTAGTACTTGCCCTCATCATGGTTTTGAAACATTGAGATTGGTTTCACATTTTTATGAAGGGTTAAGACCTAAAGATAGGAAAATGGTTGAATTGATGTGCAATGGAACTTTTAAAGATAAAGACCCTGATAAAGCAATGGAGTACTTAGACTTGTTAGCTGAAAATGCTCAAAATTGGGACACCGCGGGTACTTTTGAGGCACCGAGTAAAACTCAACCTCATACATCTAGTGAAGGTATGTACAACCTTAGGGAAGATTATGACCTTCAAGCCAAGTTTGCATCTTTAGCTAGAAAAGTCGAGGCACTAGAATTGAAGAGTGGTCAATTAAAATCTGTTGAAAACAATGCATGTCAAATATTTAAAACAAATGAACACTCAACCGATAACTGTCCAACCTTGCTTTCTTTTAAGGAATGTCTCTATGAACAAGCTTATGCTTTAAACAGTTTCCAAAGGACCAACCATAACCTATACTCACAAACATATAACCCTGGTTGGAGAAATCATCCAAATTTTAGTTGGAATAGTGAGAACAACAATGCACAAACTTCACAACCACCATGTCAAGCACACCACAATTTCTAAAATTCTTATGGATATGCACCTCCTTATGCTCCACCTCCTACAAGAAATTTTGAGGAAACTTTGTATGCATTTATTGAAAAGCAAGAGACATTTCAAACACTTAACTTGCTCAAAGCATAACAGATTTTAAAGATACTCTTGCAAAATTCACATTTGCTCTCAGTTTTCAAGAGAAAGATAAGTTTCCATCTCAACTACAGCAAAATCTCAAGGAGCAATACAATGTAAATGCAAGTAGTTATGGAAGTCAACATATGGATCAAGTCAAATCAGTCATCACTCTTCGCAGTGGTAAGGTTATTGAAAAACCCACTCTTGAACCTTATGAGAAAGATGATGAGTCAATCTCCAAGGGTAAGGAAGGGGTTCAATCTGAATATTACAAGGAAAAGACTGATTACCTGCCAGCACTTCTATTTCCTCATGCCATGACCAATCAGGAAGAAATCGAGGATGAAAAAGGCACTGAAAATGTTGATGCAGATCTTTTATCAAAAGCGACAACATATTCAACACCCGACATCACACCAATCGATGATTACTTTCCTAATGAATCTCTACTTTCTCTTAGTTCAATGCCTTGGTTTGCTAAAAATATCAATTTTCTTGCTTCAGGATTTTTGCTAGCTCACTGGAGTATCGAAGATGAAAGAAAATTTTTGAGTGATGTGCAAAAATTTTATTGGGATGACCCTTATTCAATTATTATCCTGATCAAATATTTCAAAGATGCATTCTCAACAATAAGATAAGTGATGTTATTAAATTTTGTCACTTTAAGGCACGTGAGGATCATTTCTCATAAAAAAAAAAGATTCTAGAAATCTTACAAAGTGAATTTTACTTGCCCACCATATTCAAGGAGTCACCTGCATTTCATAAAAACTGTGAAAATTATCAGAAGGTGGAATTTATTTCAAAACATAGAGAGTCTTTAGATAATCTTCTATTAACTCTTATGTCTCATCATAGTCGAGATAAGCATCATGTAATTCATGACTTATGAACCCTTTTTATAAAGAACATGCTTGGTATAGTTTTGGGAATCTGACTAAAAAGACTCTGTTTGCTAGTTTTTAAGAAAACTGGATGGGAAGCCTATCCCCGACCCATAAAGGGCGTTTAAGCCGTTATTGGACGTAAAACCAAGGGAAGATGTGAGTCACAATCACAACTACCTGTACATACACATGCTCTTTGTGTCTTTTGGTTTTATTATTGTGTTTTGTTATTACTTATATTTGTTTCAATGTGTTTTAGGTTTGTTAGTGTTTGTTATTTCAGGTGATATCTTTTATACTCTATCTTTCTACCTTTAAACATTGAGGACAATGTTTTGTTTTAGTTGGGGGAAGAGGGTAGTAGCTAAAACAAAAAAAAAAACTGTGTTTTCTATTTCATAAAGCATGTGCAAAATGGTTGTTACTATGATAATAGAGTAAGGAGAATCTTTTATGACTCTTGAGACGCATCTTAGTAATCATTCGTAACAAGGTCTATCATAATACTTCTTGAAATATTCAGATTTACAAACTCTTGCATTGTTATCACTTAAGTCTGCTCATATACTTATTTATGTTCTTTTGTTAAAGGTAACAATTAAGGGAAAGGGATAGTATATATTTAAATAAACAAAAAGAAAAGAAAAAAAAGAGAAAAAAAGAGAGAAAAAGAAAATAATAATAATAATAAAAATGTAGATAAGTTTGGTTTCATAACCTCCCTAACTTAAGCAATTAAGCGCGAAGGGGTGTTTTAACACCTAATACCCTAAAGTCAACTGACTTGGGAGCTATTGGCTCAACGCTTGTTATATAGGTTGAGGAGAAAAGCTTAAGGGAATCAAACATTGCACTATCTACATATTAGTATCTACGACTCGAGTTACTAAGCTCGTAGGGGTGTCTTAACACCTAATGCCCGAAGACCAACTGGTCTGAAAGTCATTAGCTGAAAGCTTATTATACGGGTTAAAGATGCATGATGTTTTAAATTATATGTATGCATTAAGAAAAAAAGAAGACAAAAATAATAATCTCAGCCCAAGGAAGTTAACCTTAAACATTAGAATAAAAATTTTATTTTCTTCCAAGAAAAGCCCTATAATTATATGTTGATACATTGAGCATAAAAGAAATGTTTATGAATATCTTGTTAAGAGGTATTGAGCAGGTATATAAATCTAACAAGAGTTTGTTTATCTAAATAGAGTAATGGAAGTTAAATGATTAATACCTTGCTTTGTGGAATTTGCAAATTATTTTTCTACTTTAATGCTTTGATTACTAGGGACTAGTAATAAGCTAGTTGAGGGGTGTGATTAGTACTCAAAAATGCATTTTTATCATGGTTTTATATCATCATTTTGCACTTGAAGTATCAATAACTCCTTAACTAAAATACGTTTTATAATAATCTATCTAATAATATAAGATACCATTAATTTGTGGTAAATGTCCATTTTAAATGCAGGCCTATCACATAAATGAAAGGATTGATTGATGACTTTAAGAACTTCAATTGCAAAGGCAAAGAGATGATCAAACTTAGAAAAGAGATGTCGGTGCAATCCAAATCGGAACACTGTTCGGTAATTGGGTTATATCTGGAGCTATAGATCTCAAATTTCAGTCTACTTTATATAGATGGAAAGGTAAGACATAGGCTTACAACTTTCCTATGGATCCCAAGATCTAAAAAGGACATTTTCAAGTCCAAATTGTTGTAACAACAAAGAAGCTTGAATCTGTCCTGTAGCCCGAGCACTGTTTAGTATTTTAGCCATATCTGGAGTTCTAGAAGTCAAAATAAGCTGAATTTTTTACACAAGAAAGCTGAGATAATTTCCTATAACTTTCATGTTTTCAAGTGGCTCTAATTTTGACGTCATCAATGGTATTTTGGGCAGACAAGAGAAGATAAGGATTGTCACCAAGTCAAGGGTTGGCCATCTACTCATCAATTAGTCATGAAATCAATAGTTCCCAATTTTGGCCTATAAAAGGAGGCATTTGCCATGCATTTAGGCATCTTGGTGTCCAGATCAAGATCATGCTCATGTTTTATATTTGTTATCTTGTTCACTCTTTACTACTTTGCTTGTTAAATGACTAATCTTGATTTATGTTGTATAACACTTGGTCCAACAAATGCTTGACACTTTCATAGCCCATACTGTATGGTATAACCGACACCTGAGCTATGAAAGGAACTTGATTTGTTGTTAACATAAGTTATAATCATGAATGCTTGACGAGATTTACAAGTATTAGCATTAATTGAATAAGATAACTAATGTAATCATGTTAACAATCTATAATCTGATTGGAACCTTCTTTTTGTGTGGTTTCCAATTGAACAATAAGAGTTTATACTATACTTGTTTGACATACCATTAGTGGAACCTCTAGCCTTGACATTTGTTATTATCATTGTTAATCGTTACTTTAATATTTCATCTCAAAGTTCTCATCTTCTTCTTCTTCTTCTTTATTGTTGTTGTTGTTGCTATTATTGTTGTTATTGTTGTTGTTGTATTATTGTTATTTATAATTTATATAATAACCTCCTTGTGGTTCGACCCCGGTCTTGCCGGGTTTTTTATTACTTCGACACTCCTGCTATTGAGAGAAGACATTAATCTTTTAGTCGTGTTAACATACCTTTAGTGAATCCTCTAACCTTAACATTTATTATTATCATTGTTTAATCCTTACCTTAATCTTCCATGTCAAAGTTCTCAATAACTTGTTATTGTTCTTCTTCTTTTTCTTCTTTTTTACTATTATTATTATTATTATTATTATTATTATTATTATTCTTGTTACTACTGTTGTTATTCTTGTATTATTGTTATCTATAATTTATACAATTAACCTTCTTGTGAGTCAACCTCAATCTTCTTGATTAGTACTTAAAAATGTATTTTTTATTAAGGTTTTATATCATCATTTTGCACTTGAAGTATCAATAACTCCTTAACTAAAGCATGTTTTATAATAACATATCTAATAATATAAGATAACTTTAATTTATGGTAAATGTTGATTTTAAATGTAGGTATATCACATAAATGAAAGGATTGATTGATGAATTTAAGAACTGAAATTGAAAGGACAAAGAGATAGCCAAACTTAGAAAAGAGATGCTATTTCCAAATTGGAACACTATTCGATAATTGGGTTAATGAAAGGTATGTCAATAGCTGTATTTTTAGGAGGTAGTCAAGTTATAAGGGTGGTCACCAAAACTTTCACACAAGGAGACATCATTGGAAAAACAATTGGCGAGGAACTTCAGGTCTCCACAATGTCTGCTTGAATGAATATAATGTTTAACCATGCTGATGCCTTCATTGCCTTACCAGGTGGTCTAGGCACATTGAAAGAGATCTTTCATATTTTTTCTTGGATCCAACTGCATATTCACCATAAACCTATAGGTCTGTTATATGTTAATGATTATTATGATAAGTTATTGTCTTTTCTTGATCATGCTGTGGAATAAGAATTTCTAACATCTTCTGCATGACAAATCATAATCTCTCCTACTACTGCTGAATAATTGATTGACCAACTACAATCTTTCATTGTTGTAATTGATCCCTCAATGAGTCGCATAAATTGGTCATCTAAGAAAAGCCGTAAAAAGCTTAGATTACATTTAAGTCTTTATTTACGAATCTTTGTGTCTTTTGGTTTTATTATTATGTTTTGTTGTTTCTTATATTTGTTTAAGTGTGCTTCAGGTTTATTAGTGTTCCTTATTTTAGGTGATGTTTTTTATACTCTATCTTTCTATCTTAGGACATTGAGGACAATATCTCTTTTTGGTTGGGGGAAGAGGGTAGTAGCTCTAAAAAAAAAAACTAACTATGTTTTCTATTTCATAAAGCATGTGAAAAATTATTGTTACTAGGATGGCAAGGTAAAGGAGCTCTTTTGTTGAAGTGACTCTTGATTGATACTTAAAAGTGTATTTTTATTAAGGTTTTATATCATCATTTTGCACTTGAAGTATCAATAACTCCTTAACTAAAGCATGTTTTATAATAACATATCTAATAATATAACATACCTTTAATTTATGGTAAATGTTTATTTTAAATTCAGGCCTATCACATAAATGAAAGGATTGATTGATGAATTTAAGAACTGAAATTGAAAGCATAAAGAGATGACGAAACATAGAAAAGAGATGTCGGTGCAATCCAAACCGGAATACTATTTGGTAATTGGGTCATATTTGGAGCTATAGATCTCAGATTTAGGTCTACATTATATGGATGGAAAGGTAAGACATAGGCCTACAACTTTTATATGGAGCCCAAGATCTAAAAAGACCCTTTTCAAGTCTAAATTGCTGCAACAATAAAGAAGCCCGAATCTATCCTCCAGCTCGAGCATTGTTCAATATTTTGGCCATATCTAGAGTTCTAGAAGTTAAAATGAGCTGAATGTTTTACACAAGAAAGCTGAGATAATTTCCGACAACTTTCATGTTTTCAAGTGGCTCCAATTTTGATGTTATCAATGATGTTTTGGGCAGACAAGAGAAGATAAAGATTGTCACCAAGTCAAGAGTTCATCACCCACTCATTAATTAGTCATCAAATCAATAGTTCCCAATTTTGGCCTATAAAAGTAGGCATTTGCCATGCATTTAGGCATCTTCTTGTCCAGATCAAGATCATGTTCATGTTTTCTCTCTTTGTATTTTTTGTAGTGTTTATGCTTTGCTTTCATTAATATCAAGTTTATGCCTTTCAATTCCTTTCCTTTGCTTTGGTAACTGTTATCTTATTTATGCTCTTATTTTGTTTATCTATTTTTCTTTCTTTCATTATGTCTAGCTAAGTTTATTATGTCAAGGTGAAAAGGTTACACTAATGGTGTAAGAATAAGTATAGTATAAACTTAATATGGACTTTAATATTTGATACTAACATGTTTTATATTTGTTATCTTGTTCACTCTTTAATGTTTTGCTTAAATGACTAATCCTGATTTATGTTGTATAACAATTGTTACAACAAATGCTTGGCACTTTCATAGCTCATACTGTATGGTATAACCGACACCTAAGCTATGAAAGGAACTTGATTTGTTGTTAACATAAGTTATAATCATGAATGCTTGATGAAATTTACAAGTATTAGCATTAATTGAATAAGATGACTAATGTAATCATATTAACAATCTATAATATGATTGGAACCTCTTTTGTGTGTGGTTTCCAATTGAATAATAAGAGTTTATACTATACTTGTTTAACATACCATTAGCGGATTCTCTAATATTGACATTGTTTGTTATCATTGTTTAATCCTTACGTTAATTTTCCATCTCAAAGTTCTCATCAACTTTTTTTCTTCTTCTTTTTGTTTATTATTATTATTATTATTATTATTATTAGTACTATTACTACTACTACTAGTATTATTATTATTATTATTATAATTATTATTATAATTATTATTATTATTGTTATTGTTACTATTACTATTGTTGTTATTTATAATTGTTGTTTATAATTTGTACAATTAACCTATCTGTGGTTTGACCTCCGTCTTGCTGGGTTATTTATTACTTCGACACTCCTGCACTTAGGAAAAGACATCAATCTTTTAGTCAAGTCAAGTTTTTGATGTTGTTGCTAGGGAGGTAAGTTTTTATAAATTATAATATTTATTTTATTTTCTCTTTTCACTTTTCTTGTATATAACTTTGTTTCTTTTCTCTTGTTTCTTCTTCTTTTGTTTTCTTTTTCCTTTTATTTTATTCCTATACGTGTATGAGAGTGTGGTCACGTACATCAAGTGGTAGACTTTGTAGGGTATCCTTATTATTTTCAGAAAATATAGCCAAAGAAGATAATCAATCACTTCATAATGAGAATAATGAGAATAACCGTGTTAGAACATTTAAAGATCACATGAATCCCACAAAAACAAGTGCACCATCATGCATAGTTTTTTCTGTTGATGCATCTCATTTTAATTTTAAGCCAGATATTATTCAACTTTTACCTTCTTTTCATGGCTTAGAATTGAAAAGTCTATACTTGTATTTAAGGGAATTTGAGGAAGTCTGCAACACATATAATAATTTAAATTATAGCATGAACACAATCAAATTAAAGCTTTTTCCTTTTTCATTAAAAGATAAAGCTAAAACATGGCTATAAAATTTAAGACCAGGATCCATTCGTGCTTTGAATGAAATGCAATAACAATTTTTAAAGAAGTTTTTCCCATCTCATAGAACAAACTCTTTCAAAAGACAAATCACCACTTTCATTTAAAAACAAGGAGAAACATTTTACCAATGTTGGGATAGGTATCGAGACTTGCTTAGTACTTCCCCTCATCATGGTTTTGAAACATGGAGATTGGTTTCATATTTTTATAAAGGGTTAACACCTAGAGATAGGTAAATGGTTAAATTGATGTGCAACGAAATTTTTGAAGATAAAGATCCTAATGAAGCAATGGAGTACTTAGACTTATTAGCTGAAAATGCTTAAAATTAGGACACCACGGGTACTTATGAGGCACCGAGCAAAACTTAACCTCATACATCTAGTGAAAGTATGTACAACCTCAGGGAAGATCATGACCTTTAAGCCAAGTTTGCTTATTTAGCTAGAAAAGTCAAGGCACTAGAATTAAAAAAGAGTGGTCAATTAAAATCTATTGAAAACATTGCATGTCAAATATGTGAAACGAATGAACACTTAACCAACAATTGTCCAACCTTGCCTTCTTTTGAGGAATGTCTCTATGAACAAGCCGATGCTTTAAACAGTTTCCAAAGGGCCAACCACAACCCATACTCACAAACATACAACCCTGGTTGGAGAAATCACCCAAATTTTAGTTAGAAGAGTGAGAACAACAATGCACAAACTTCACAACCACTGTTTCAAGCACACTAGAATTTTTAAAATTCTCATGGATATGCACCTCCTTATACTCCACCTCCTAGAAGAAATCTTAAGAAAACATTACATGCATTAATTGAAAAGCAAGAGACAATCAATACTCAACTTCCTCAAAACATGACAGATTTTAAAGATACTCTTGCAAAATTGACATCTGCTCTCAGTTTCCAAGAGAAAGGTAAGTTTCCATCTCAACACAATAAAATCCTAAGGGGCAATACAATGCAAATGCAAGTAGTTTCAGAAGCCAACACATGGATCAAGTCAAATCAGTCACTACTCTTCGTAGTGGTAAGGTTATTGAAAAACCCTCTCTTGAACCTTATAAGAAAGATAATGAGTTAATCTCTGAGGGTAAGGAAGGGGTTGAATATGAAAATTGCAAAGAAAAGACTGATTCTCCACCAGCACTTCCATTTCCTCAAGCCATGACCAAAAAAAGGAAAGTCAATCACAACTCTAAAATTTTTAAAACATTCAAAGAGGTAAGAATCAATATACTTTTGTTGGATGCTATTAAACAGGTTCCTTTCTATGCTAAATTTTTTAAAGATCTATGCACTGTGAAGAGGAAATTGAATGTGAAAAAGAAAGCCTTTATAGTCGAACAAGTAAGTGCTATTCTTCAGAACAATAATGCTTTGAAATATAAAGACCCTGGTTGTCATATAATTTATTGCTTTATTGGAGAGCATAAAATTGAAAGAACCTTACTTGATCTCGGTGTTAGTGTCAATTTACTTCTATATTCAGTTTTTCAGAGTCTCAATCTAGGTGAGTTAAAACCAACTTCTATAACTCTTTTAGTGTAATATCTAAGCCTTTGTTAAACCTAAAAATTTGCTTACTTATGCTCCTGTCATTCAACCTCCTGATTGGTCATTACCTTTTAAAATAATGTGTGATGCTAGTGATTATGTCGTAGGTATTGTTTTGGGACAAAGAAAAGATAGGAAACCTTAGATGATTTACTATGCAAGCAGTAAAACTTTAAATAATGCTCAAATGAATTACAACACCACTAAAAAAGAATTACTTGTAGTAGTATGTGCATGTGAAAAATTCAGGTTTTATCTTGTTGGCTCACCTATTGTTGTTTTTAGTGATTATGTAGCATTGAAATATCTTCTTTCTAAGAAAGATTCTAAGGCTAGATTGGTGTGGTGGATTTTGTTACTTCAAGAATTTGATATCACAATCAAAGATAAGAAAGGCAGCAAAAATATTGTTGCAGATCACTTGTCAAGATTGACAACAAATTTGAAAATTGACATCACACAAATCGATAACTACTTTCTCGATGAGTCTTTACTTTTCGTCTCTACAATGCCTTGGTTTGATAATATTGTCAATTTTCTTATTTCAGGACAATTGCCAGCTCATTGGAGTACCTAAGATAAAAGAAAGTTCTTGAAAGAAGTGAAGAACTTTTATTGGGATGACCCTTATTTATTCAAATATAGTCCTGATCAAATATTTTGAAGATGCATTCCTAATAATGAGGTAAGTAGTGTCATTAAATTTTATCATTCTAAGGCATGTGGGGGCCATTTCTCATCAAGAAAGACAACTGCAAAAATCTTACAAAGTGAATTTTATTGGCCCACCATGTTCAAAGACTCACATGCATTCTTCAAGTCTTGTGAAAATTGTTAAAAGTTGGGATCAATTTCAAAACGTCACATGATGCCTTTAAATCCTATTATTGTCATTGAGATCTTTGACTACTGGGGTATAGATTTCATGAGTCCATTCCCTCCATCATTTGGTTTCTTGTACATATTGGTCGTAGTAGATTATGTTTCAAAATGGATAGAGACAATTCCAAGTCGAAACAATGATCACAAAACAGTGATAAAGTTTTTGAAAGAAAATATTTTGAGTTGATTTGGAGTCCTTCGAGCCATAATAAATGATGGTGGAACACATTTTTGCAACAAGCCATTTGAGTCTTTAATGAAGAAATATGGAATCACATACAAATTTGCCACCCCTTATCACCCTCAAACAAGTGGACAAGTAGAGCTTGCTAATAGGGAGATCAAACATATTTTCAAGAAAACAGTGAACCCTAATAGGAAAGACTAGTCTTTAAGACTTAATGATGCACTTTAGGCTTATCGAACTACTTATAAAACATCATTAGGTATGTCACCTTATAAACTAGTCTATGAAAAACCTTGTCACTTGTCTGTGGAACTTGAACATAAAGCTTATTCGGCTATTAAAGCTTTCAATTTAAATCTAGATGATGCTAGTCAACTGCAAAAATTACAAATAAATGAGCTTGAGGAAATAAGAAATGATGCATATGAAAATTCAAGAATTTATAAAGCAAGAATCAAAGAGTTTCATGACAAGAATATTCTGAGAAAAACATTTAGTATTGGTCAAAAGTCTTGCTTTATAATTCTCGACTACATTTATTTCCTGGAAAACATATGTATCCATATGGGGTCTGTGATATCGAGAATCCAAAGAATGACAATGTTTTCAAGGTAAATGGACATCGTTTGAAAGTTTACTTTGATAATTTTTCAGTTGAACATGACTCTATTGAATTGGGTGATCCTGTATATAAAGATTGATTTTTTTTTTCTCATATTATTTTTGTGTTTCTTTTTGAGTGATTTTTGCTAGTTTCTTTTACTCTAGTCAAATGGCGGATAACGGTACTCCGTGACTTAAGTCGGTTCTTTTAGTTTCCCACAATAACTAATATTTATGTATATATTTGTGCAATTCTTTGAATCTCTCTTCTAATTCTCATTTGAAAATAGACACTAATCTTGAAAAATTGAAAAAAGTATTTTCCCACTCTGCCTTAAAATGTGATTACAAAAATTTACCGTGCTATATGTGCAAAGGTCCGATTATCAGGTCAGTCCTCTAACTCTTTCATTTCACACATGCCTGGAACAGGTAAAAGCACTTTTATAAAGAAACGTTGTGCAAAATGATTGAAAGTCTATCATCAATGTGCTAGATGGACTTGTAATGGATAATGTCGTTTTTTAGGAATGGTATCTATAAACCGTGAAGATAAAATACAATTCATTAAGGATGGCTTGAGTAAGGAGTCTTTAGATAACCTTCTATTGACTCTTGAGACGCATCGTAGTGGAGATGTGCATCGTGCAATTCATGATTTATGGCCATTATTTCATAAAAAATATGATCGACTTAGTCTTGGAAATCTGACTAAAAAAGACCCTGTTTTCTAGTTTTTAAGAAAACTAGATGGGAAGCCTATCTCCGACCCATAGAGGGCGTTTAAGCTGTTCTTGGACGTAAAATCAAGGGAAGATATGAGTCATAATCACAACTACTTATACATATACATGCTTTTTCAAAAGTAAATAAATAAATAAATAAAGAGAGAGAGAGAGAGAGAGACAAAGAGAAAGAGTGTGAGACTCTAGCTAGCCTACATATAGGTGGTATGATTGCCTTTTTAATTTCTCATCTATAAAACCCTCTCTTCCTTCCTTTCATTTCTACTCAACCCATATATTTAACAAATACCGAAGTGTGTAGAAATAGCAAGTTGCTCAAGTCATCATATAAGAAATATTTGTGTTTTCGGTGGATCTAGTCCTGAAAAAGAAAAGGAGTTTTTAGAATCAGCAAATCATCTTGGTCAAGTGCTAGCTTAGAGAAAGATTCATTTAGTGTATGGGGAGGGGCAGTCTTGGGTTAATGGGAGGTGTGTCAATAGCAGCATTTTTAGGAGGTAGTCAGGTTTTGGGGGTCGTCCCCGAAACTTTAATACAAGGGGGCATTATTGGAAAAACAATTGGCGAGGAACTTCAAGACTCTACAATGTTTGCTCGAATGAATGCAATGTTTAACCATGTTGATGCCTTTATTGCTTTACCAGGTGGTCTAGGCACATTGGAAGAGATCTTTTATATTTCCTCTTGGGCCCAACTGCACATTCACCATAAACCCATAGGTTTGTTAAATGTTAATGGTTATTATAATAAGTTGTTGTCTTTTCTTGATCATGCTGTGGAACAAGAATTTCTAACATCTTCTACATGACAAATCATAATCTTTGCTACTACTGTTGAACAATTGATTGACCAACTACAATCTTTCATTCTTTATATCTTTTGGTTTTATTATTGTGTCTTGTTGTTTCTTATATTTATTTCAGTATGTTTCAGGTTTGTTAGTGTTCGTTCTTTTAGGTGATATCTTTTATACTCTATCTTTCTACCTTTAAACATTGAGGATAATGTCTCGTTTTAGTTGGGAGGAAAGAGTAGTAGCTAAAAAAAAATGTGTTTTCTATTTCATAAAGCATGTGTAAAATTGTTGTTACTATGATGGCAGAGTAAGGAGAACTTTTTATGACTCTTGAGAAGTATCTGAGTAATCATCTGTAACAAGATTTATCATAATACTTCTTGAAATATTCAGATTTACAAACTCTCGCATGGGTTGCATATTGGATTATTAGATTTTTTATGTTCTTTTGTTAAAGGTAACAACTAGGGAAACGAGATAGTATATAATTAAAAAAAAAGAAAAGAAAGAAAAAAATAATAATAATAAAAATGTAGATAAGTTTGGTTTCGTAATCTACCAAACCTAAGTAATTAAGTCTGAAGGGGTTTTAACACTTAATACCCTAATGTCAACTGACTTGGGAGCTATTGGCCCAACGCTTGTTACATGGGTTGAGGAGAAAAGCTTAAGGGAATCAAATATTGCACTATCTACATATTAGTATCTACGACTTGAGTTACTAAGCTCGTAGGGATGTCTTAACACCTAATGCCCTAAGACCAACTAGTCTAAAAGTCATTAGCTGAAAGCTTATTATACGGGTTAAAGATGCATGATGTTTTAAATTATATGTATATATTAAGAAAAAAAAGAAGACAAAAATAATAATCTCAGCCTAAGGAAGTTAACCTTAAAAATTAGAACAAAAATTTTGTTTTCTTTCAAAAAAAGCCCCATAATTATGTGTTATACATTGAGCACAAAAGAAATGTTTATGAATATCTTGTTAAGAGGTATTAAGCAGGTATATAAATTTAATGAGAGTTTGTTTATCTAGATAGATTAATGGAAGTTAAAAGATGACTATCTTGCTTTGTGGAATTTGCAAAGTATTTTTCTATTTTAACACTTTGATTACTAGGGACTAGTAATAAGCTAGTGGGGGGGGTGATTGATACTTAAAAGTGTATTTTTATCAAGGTTTTATATCATCATTTTGCACTTGAAGTATCAATAACTCCTTAACTAAAGCATGTTTTATAATAATATATCTAATAATATAAGATACCTTTAATTTATGGTAAATGTTCATTTTAAATGCAGGTCTATAACATAAATGAAAGGATTGATTGATGAATTTAAGAACTAAAATTGAAAGGATAAAGAGATGGCCAAATATAGGAAAGAGATGTTGGTGCAATCCAAACCGGAACACTGTTCGGTAATTGGGTCATATCTGTAGCTATAGATCTTAGATTTAGGTCTACTTTATATGGATGGAAAGGTAATACATAGGCCTACAACTTTCATATGGAGCCTAAGATCTAAAAACGCCATTTTCAAGTCCAATTATTGCAACAATAAAGAAGCCCGAATTTGTCTTCCAGCCCGACCACTGTTCAGTATTTTGGCCATATCTAGAGTTCTAGAAGTTGAAATGAGTTGAATTTTTTACACAAGAAAGCTGAGATAATTTCCTACAACTTTTATATTTAAATGGCTCTAATTTTGACGTCATCGATGATGTTTTGGGCAGACAAGAGAATATAAGGATTGTCACCAAGTCAAGAGTTGGTCACCCACTCATTAATTAGTCATCAAATCAATAGTTCTCAATTTTGGCCTATAAAAGGAGGCATTTTCCATGCATTTAGACATCTTGTTGTCCAGATCAAGATCATGTTCTTGTTTTCTCTCTATGTATTTTTTGTAGTGTTTATGCCTTTCAATTCCTTTCCTTTGCTTTGGTAACTGTTATCTTATTTATGTTCTTATTTTGTCTAGCTAAGTTTATTATGTCAAGGTGAAAAGGTTACACTAATGGTGTAAGAATAAGTATAGTATAAACTTAATATGGGATTTAATGTTTAATACTAACATGTTTTCTATTTGTTATCTTGTTCACTCTTTAATACTTTGCTTAGTAAATGATTAATCTTGATTTATGTTGTATAACAATTGGTACAATAAATGCTTGGCACTTTCATAGCCGATACTGTATGGTATAACCGTCACCTAAGATATGAAAGGAACTTGATTTGTTGTTAACATAAGTTATAATCATGAATGCTTGATGAAATTTACAAGTATTAGCATTAATTAAATAAGATGACTAATGTAATTATGTTAACAATCTATAATGTGATTGGAACCTCCTTTGTGTGTGGTTTCCAATTGAATAATAAGAGTTTATACTATACTTCTTTGACATACTATTAGTGGATCCTCTAACCTTGACATTGTTTGTTATTATTGTTTAATCCTTACATTAATTTTCTATCTCAAAGTTCTCATCAACTTTTCTTCTTTTTCTTCTTTTTGTTTATTATTATTAATAGTAGTAGTAGTACTATTATTATTATTATTATTATTAGTAGTAGTACTACTACTACTATTACTATTGTTGTTGTTTATAATTTGTATAATTAACCTCCCTGTGGTTTGACCCTGGTCTTGTCGAGTTATTTATTACTTCGACACTTCTGCACTTGGAAGAAGACATCAATCTTTTAGTCGTGTCAACTCTTGAGACGCATCTTAGTAACCATTCTTAATAAGGTCAATTATAATACTTCTTGAAATATTTAGGTTTACAAACTCTCACATTATTATCATTTAATTCTGCTTATATACTCATTGAACATGTATTCTTAAACCTTAATTTTCACTCACACACACTTTAACATATGATTGTGGGTTGCACATTGGATTATTATATTATTTATGTTATTTTGTTAAAGGTAACTACTAAGGGAAATGGATAGTATATAATTTGAAAAGAAAGCAAAAAAAAGAAGCAAAAAAAAAAAATGATGATAACAAAAATATAGATAAGTTTGGTTTCGTAGCCTCCCTAACCTAAACAATTAAGCCTAAAAAGGTGTTTTAACACCTAATACCTTAAAGTCACCTGAATTAGGAGCTATTGGCTCAATGCTTGTTACATGGGTTGATGAGAAAAGCATAAGGGAATCAACCATTGCATTATCTACGTATCAATAGCTAGAACCAGAGTTACCAAGCTCGTAGGGGTGTCTTAACACCTAATGCCTTAAGACTAACTGGTGTGAGAGTCATTAGTCAAAAACTTATTACATGAGTTAAGGATGCATTGTGTTTTAAGTTACATGTATATATATTTAAAAAAATAAAAAAACTCAACCCAAGGAAGTTAATCTTTAAACATTAGAACAAGAATTTTGTTTTCTTTTAAGTAAAGAACCATAACTATGTGTTGATATATTAAGCATAAAAGAAAGGTTTATTAATATCTTGTTTAAGAGGTATTTAGCATATATATAAATTTAATGAGAGTTTGTTTATCTAGATAGATTAATGAAAGTTGAATGATGAATACCTTGCTTTGTGGAATTTACAAATTATTTTTCTATTATAACACTTTAGTTACTAGGGACTAGTAATAAGTTAGTTGAGGAGTGTGGCTACTACTTAAAAGTGCATTTTTTTTTATCAAAGTTCTATATCATCATTTTGCACTTAAAGTATCAATAACTCCTTAACTAAAGCATGTTTTATAATAACATATCTAATAATATAAGATACTTTTAATTTATGGTAAATGTTTATTTTAAATACAGGCCTATCACATATATTAAAGGATTGATTGATGAATTTAAGAACTGAAATTCAAAGGACAAAGAAATGACCAATCTTAGAAAAGAGATGCCGGTGCAGTCCAAACTAGAACACTGTTTTGTAATTGGGTCATATCTAGAGCTGTAGATCTTGAATTTAGGTCTACTTTATATGGATGGAAAGGTAAGACATAGGCCTCAAACTTTCATATGGAGCCCAAGACTTAAAAAGGCCATTTCAAGACCAAATTGTAGCAACAACAAAAAAGTCGTAATCTGTCCTCCAACCTGAGCACTATTTAGTGTTTGACCCATATTTAGAGCTCTAGAAGTCTAAATAACCTCAATGTTTTACCCAAAAAAGCTGAGATAATTTCCTACAACTTTCATGTTCAAGTGGTTCCAATTTTGACGTTATCAATGACGTTTTGGGCAAACAAGAGAAGATAAGGATTGTCACCAGGTCAAGAGTTGGTCACCCACTCATCAATTAGTCATCAAATCAATAGTTCCTAATTTTGGCTTATAAAAGGTGGCATTTACCATGTATTTGGGCATCTTGGTTTCCAGATCAAGATCATGCTCTTACTTTCTTTCTTTATATTTTTTTTTGTAATGTTTATGCTTTACTTTTATTAATATCAAGTTTATGCCTTTCATTTCCTTTCTTTTAGTTAGTTAACTTTTATCTTATTTATGTTCTTATTTTGTTTATTTATTTTTTTTCTTTCATTATGTTTAGTTAAGTTTACTATGTTAAGGTGAAAAGGTTACACTAATGGTGTAAGAATAAGTATAATGTAAACTTAATATGGACTTTAATGTTTGATGCTAACATGTTTTGTATTTGCTATCTTGTTCACTCTTTAATACTTTGCTTGTTAAATGATTAATCTAGATTTATGTTGTATAACACTTAGTAGAACAAATACTTGGTTCTCTCATAGCCCATATTGTATGGTATAAACGACACCTAAGTTATGAAAGAAATTTGATTTGTTATTAATGTTAGTACTTAAAAGTGCATTTTTATTAAGATTTTATATCATTATTTTGCATTTGAAGCATCAATTACTCCTTAACTAAAACATGTTTTATGATAACATATCTAATAATATAAGATACTTTTAATTTATGGTAAATGTTCATTTTAAATACAGGTCTATCACATAAATGAAAGGATTGTTTGATGAATTTAAAAATTGAAATTGAAAGGATAAAGAGATGGTCAAACTTAGAAAAGAGATGTCGGTGCAGTCCAAACTGGAACATTGTTTGGTAATTGGGTCATATCTGGAGTTGTAGATCTCAAATTTAGATCTACTTTATATGGATGGAAAGGTAAGACACAGGCCTACATCTTTCATATAGGGCCCAAGACTTAAAAAGTTCATTTTCAAGTCCAAATTGTAGCAACAACAAAAAAGTTTGAATTTGTGCTCCAACTCGAACACTATTCAATGTTTGACCCATATTTAGACTTCTAGAAGCCCAAATAACCTCAATGTTTTACACAAGAAATCTGAGACAATTACTATGACTTTGATGTATTCAAGTGGTTTCTATTTTGACATTATCAATAATGTTTTGGGCAGATAAAAGAAGATAAGGATTGTCACCAAGTTAAGAGCTGGTCACCTACTCATCAATTAGTCATCAAATCAATAGTTTCCAATTTTAGCCTATAAAAGGAGGCATTTACTATGCATTTAGGCATCTTGGTGTCCAGATCAAGATCACGCTCTTGCTTTTTCTCTTTGTATTTTTTTATAATGTTTATGCTTTGCTTTCATTAACATAAGATACCTTTAATTTATGGTAAATGTTCATTTAAATATAGGTCTTTCACATAAATATTGTTGTTGTTGTTATTTTTATTGTTGTTGTATTTTTTTTATTATAATTTATACAATTAACCTTCATGTGGTTCGACTCTAGTCTTACTAGGTTATTTATTACTCTGGCGCTCTTGCACTTGGGAGAAGATATCAATCATTTGGTCATGTCAATCCGTTAATGGTATGTCAAACAAGTATAGTATAAACTCTTATTATTCAATTGGCAACCATACATAAAGAAGGTTCCAATTAGATTATGCATTTGTTAACATGATTATATTAGTCATTTTGTTTGATTAATGCTAATACCTGTAAATCTTATCAGACATTCATGATTATAACTTATGTTAATAACAAATCAAGTTCCTTTCATAGCTCAAGTATTGGTTATACCATATAATATGAGCTATGAAAGTGTCAAACATTTGTTGTATCAAGTGTTATACAATATAAATCTAGATTAGTCATTTAACAAATAAAGTGTTAAAGAGTGAACAAGATAACAAATACAAAACATGTTAGTATCAAACATTAAAGTTCATATTGAGTTTACATTATACTTATTTTTACACCATTAATGTAACCTTTTCACCTTGACATAATAAACCTAATTAAACATAATGAAAGAAAGAAAAATAAATAAATAAAATAAGAACATAAATGAGAAAAAACTTAATTAAGTAAAGGAAAGGAAATGAAAGGCATAAACTTGATATTAATGAAAGCAAAACATAAGCAGTACACAAAATACAAAGAGAGAAAGTAAGAGCATGATCTTGATCTGGAAACCAAGATGCCTAAATGTATAGCAAGTGCCTTCTTTTATAGGCCAAAATTAAAAACTATTGATTTGATGACTAATTGATGAGTGCTTGACTTCGTGACAATCTTTATTTTTTCTTGTCTACCCAAAACATCATTAATAACATCAGAATTGGAACCATTTGAACATGAAAGTTGTAGGAAATTATCTTAGCTTTCCAAAACAAAAAATAAAAGTCATTTGGACTTCTAGAACTCTAGATATGGGTCAAACACTAAACAGTGCGTAGGTTGTAGGACAAATTAGGACTTCTTTATTGTTGCTACAATTTAAACTTAAAATGACCTTTTCAAATCTTGAACTCCATATGAACATTGTAGGCCTATGTCTTACTTATTCATCCATATAAAATAGACTTAAATCTGAGATATACAGCTTCATATATGACCCAATTATTAAACAGTGTTTCGGTTTAGAATACACCACCATCTCTTTTCTATGTTTGACCATCTCTTTGTCCTTTCATTTTCAGTTCTTAAAATCATCAATCAATCCTTTTATTTATGTGATAAGCCTGTATTTAAAATGAACATTTACTATAAATTAAAGGTATCTTGTATTATTAGATGTGTTAGTATAAAATATGTTTTAGTTAAGGAGTTATTGATACTTCAATGCAAAATGATGATATAAAACCTTGATAAAAATGCATTTTTAAGTACTAATCAAAAGGCATGATCTTGATTTGGAGACCAAGATGTATAAGTGCATGGCAAATGCCTCCTTTTATAGGCCAAAATTGGGAATTATTTATTTGATGACTAATTAATGAGTTGGTGGCCAACCTTTGACTTGATGACAATCCTTATGTTCTCTTGTTTGCCCAAAACATCATTGATAACGTTATAATTGAAACCACTTGAACATGATAGTTATAGGAAATTATCTCAGCTTTCCAGGAAAAAACAATGTAGGTCATTTGGACTTCTAGAACTTTAGATATGGGTCAAACACTGAACAATGTTCAGGTTGCAGAACAGATTCAGACTTCTTTGTTATTGCTATAATTTAGACTTGAAAATGATCTTTTTAAACTGGGCTCCATATGAAAATTGTAGACCTATGTCTTACCTTTCCATCCATATAAAGTAAACCTAAATTCGAGATCTATAGCTCCAGATATGACCCATTTACCAAATAGTGTTCCTGTTTAAACTGCAGCAACATCTTTTTTCTATGTTTAGCCATCTCTTTGTCCTTTTCATTTTAGTTTTTAAACTCATCAATCAATCATTTTATTTATATGATAGGCTTACATTTAAAATGAATATTTACCACAAGTTAAAGGTATCTTATATTATTAGATATGTTATTATAAAACATGCTTTAATTAAGGAGTTATTGATACTTCAAGTGTAAAATGATGATATAAAACTTTGATAAAAATACACTTTTAAGAACTAATTAATTTATTCCAAGAAATTTTACTGGAGGCGGTATTAGATGTCTATGTATGAAGTGTCAAAATAAAACGTATTTGCATCTAGATATTGTAATAATGCATTTTCTACACAAAGGGTTTATGGAGAATTACTATTATTGGTATGCACACAAAGAAGTATTTGCTAGTAATAAGAGAATGGAAGAAAGGGAGATTGGGTCACCTTCTAGTTCTAGCAACGTGCATAAAGCAACAAATGACAACATGAATCCTTATAGAAATATAGTTATGGATGCAATGAGAATGAATCAAGATAATACTAGTCAATGTCCAATTATAGAAGAAGAACTTAATATAGATGCAACTAGGTTTTTTGATTTGTTTAAAGATTTTAACAAACTATTGTGGGATGGTTGCATGAACCACAATAAATTATCGACCATAGCATAGGTATTTACCATTAAGTCGGATCACGGTTTAAGTGAGGCTGGTTATAACTAGATTATTGAATGGGCGAGAAGCATTTTACCTGAAAGGAACAGACTGAAAAAGAACTTCTATATTGTTAAGTCCATGATGAAACCCCTTGGTTTAGGATACCAGAAAATTGACATATGCCCTAAATTCTACATGTTATACTACCTTGAAAATGTTGAGTTGACTAAGTGCATGACATATGGGCATTCTCGTTACAAACCCAGAATTAGTAGAGGAAAGGCTCTCATAGCATATAAAAAACTTAAATACTTCCCTATCACATATAAACTGCAAATGTTATTAATGTCACTAAGGAATGTTAAGCACATGACATGGAACCAATCACATCATGTGGTTGTTGGAGTGATGATGAATTCTTCTGATAGCGAAGCATGGAAACACTTTAACAATATGCATCCTTATTTTTCAGCTAAATCAAGAAACATGAGGTTTGGGTTGTGTACAGACAAATTCAACCTATTCGGGTCTTTTACTACTCCTTATTCTTGTTAGCCAATCATATTGTTGGTTTATAATTTGCCACTAGGAATGTGTATGAGGCCGAAGTTCATTTTTTTTATCTATAGTCATATCAGGTCCAAGTAGTCCGAGTTGGAATATAGATATTTATCTTCTACCATTGATTCATGAGTTGGCGTAGTTATGGTCCTCTAGAGCTTTGACTTATGATATATCGAGGAAACAAAATTTCCTTATAAAGGCATCTTTGATATGGACTATCATTGATTTTTCAGCTTATGGAATGCTTTCTTGTTAGAGGGGTTTTGATGTGGACTATCATTGATTTTTCAGCTTATGGAATGCATTCTAGTTGGAGCACACATGAGAAACTAGCATGTCGTTATTGCATTGAAAACAATAAGGCATTCATGCTAACAAACTGTGGTAAAGCTTTTTTTTTTTACTATCACCATCATTTATTACCATATAATCATAGGAATAAAAAGAACAAAAAAGATTTCTTTATTTGTAAAGTTGAAAAGGATGTTACACCCCTACGTCTTTCTGATGAAGAATTGCATAATGTTATATCAGAGTATGGTGACATTATGTTTGGTATCCAATCAGGTAAACAGAAGTTTTCTCATTTTGGTTTGACTCATAATTGGATAAAGTGAAGTATCTTCTAAGAGCTTTCTTATTGAAAGACCAATCTGCTACACTATAACTTTGACGTCATACAGATTAAAAAAACATGTTTGAGAATATTTTCAACAACATCATGAATGTGAAGGGGAAGACAAAGGACAAAATCAAGGCTAGATTAGATGTAGCTTTGTTTTTTAATTGTAAAAATATAGAATTGATTTGTAATAAGTCACGAGTCACAAAACCAAGAGCAAGCTTCATGTTACAGAAAAACACATAACTACTAGTCTATAAATAGCTTAAGAGTCTGTGTTTTTTGGATGAACATGTCTTGAACATATCAAGGTTAGTTAATATAGAGGAATGTAGATTGTATGGCATGAAGAGTCATGACTGCCACATGTTTATACAAACACTCATCCCTTTAACTTTTTGTAATTTTTTGCCAAATAAGATATGGAATACACTTATGGAGATCAATAATTTCTTTATAGATATATGTTCCAGTAAGTTGAATGTTGATCACATTAAGAGACTTGAAATGAATATCATCAAAACACTATGTAAACTTAAGATGATACTCTCTCTATTATTTTTTAACTCAAAAAATTAAGAACAAGGTGCATGTTGAGGCTTCGATATATGAGGCTTATATTATTAAGGAGATCTCAATATTTATCTCATACTATTTCGAACCTCATCTGAGAACAAGAATTAATCGTGTTCCATGACATGATGATGGCGGTGAAGTGCCTTCTAGTGGGAACTTGTCAATATTCTTCAATCCTAAATGACCCATACCTAAAAATAGAGTTTACATAAGCACACAATTATGTTCTATTTAATTGTGATGAGCTTAAACCTTTTATTCAGTAAGTGTATATATGTGTAATACTAATTAAACTATGTCAATAATATACTGCTAATTATATGTTGTAATATCATTCACTCATTATCACTTGCAAGCAACATTGATAATATTTGCTGTCTAATAACTCACAACTAATCAAATCCCAGATATTTCAATTATAAGATGAACAATTTACCACATGGTTGAGAACATATATAAGTACCATTACAAACTCATTCTCATTTGTAAAATTACTGTATGCATGTCATTACAAGATTCACGTTTATTGTTCATTAATGTACATTACATATAAGGTTTATTAAATAGGAAGGAGTGCTGCTAAGTCATCGTCTTCACTATACTTAGGCCCGAAAAGAAAAGTTAAGTGATACAATGGGTATTTTATCAATGGATATATGCTTCATACTGAATAATATAGGCATGGAAGAAAGACATACAATAATGGTGTTTGTGTTAAGGGATCAACTAGTAGTGAGTTAGAAGTTGACCACTATGGTAGATTAGAAGAGGTCGTCGAACTGTAATATCATAGCGAGCATAATAAAGTGTTTTTATTCAAATGTTATTGGTATGACATGACTGACACAGGAATCAGAGTAAATTCACACTATAATTTAGTTGAAATCAACTCAAAAGCTAAAGTCCTCAACGTAAATGATGTCTTTGTTTTCATAAAGCAATGTCAACAAGTTTATTGCACATACACCCCTTATTGGTTGTCTGTTTTACAAACAAAACCCAGGAATCATGTCAAGCTTGTTCAAGATAAGAATGAAGACACAAATATAGGAGATGAAGTCTTTCAAGTTAGTGAGTTGGTTGAACCATATCAAGTTGCTCCTTCTATTGACATGAAAGAAAATTCAAAATTTTATGTTTTCAATTACAGTCTTTTTTATGTTGATGCAGAAGAATTGAATCTTGTTTTAAGTTTTAACAGACAAGCAAATGTTGATAAAGATGTGATATCCATATTAAAGATTGCGATGAAGGTGATGACTATTCAATTGATAATGAAGAAGAAAATTCTAACTGACTATTAAACGAAGCCCTATGTAAAACCTTTTTTCATGTAATATATATTACGGATGATGAATTTTGTAACATGAAATATTTATTTTATAAGTTTATGTATTGTTTAAGCACTGTTGTTATTATTTTGTGCGATGAACAATTTATCAATTAAGTGTTTACAAGAAAGTAAATAGGTAATATGACCTAACTAAAAGTAAATAGTCATATTATTTAATTAATGCTAATACTTGTAAATTTCATCAAGCATTCATCATTATAACTTATGTTAACAACAAATCAAGTTACTTTCATAGCTCAGGTGTTAGTTATACCACACAGTATAGGTTATGAAAGTGCCAAGCATTTGTTGTACCAAGTGTTATACAACATAAATCAAGATTAGTCATTTAACAAGCAAAGTATTAAAGAGTGAATAAGATAACAAATATAAAACATGTTAGTATCAAACATTAAAGTCCATATGAAGTTTATACTATACTTATTCTTACACCATTAGTGTAGCCTTTTCACCTTGATATAATTAACTTAGCTAGATATAATGAAAGAAAGAAAAATAAATAAACAAAATAAAAATATAAATCAGATAAAAGTTAACTAAGTAAATGAAAGGAAATGAAAGGCATAAACTTGATATTAATGAAACCAAAATATAAACATTACAGAAAATACAAAGAGAGAAAACAAGATCATGATCTTGATCTGGAAGCCAAGATGCCTAATGCATGGAAAATGCCTCCTTTTATAGGCTAAAATTAAGAACTATTGATTTGATGAGTAAGTGACCAACTCTTGACTTGGTGACAATCCTTATCTTCTTTTGTCTGCCCAAAACATCATTGATAATGCAAAATTAGAACCACTTGAAAACATGAAAGTTGTAGAAAATTATCTCAGATTTCTAGTGTAAAAAATTCAGATCATTTTGACTTTTAGAACTCCAAATATGGCCAAAATATTGAACAGTACTCGAGTTGGAGGATAGATTCAGACTTCTTTGTTGTTGCTCCAATTTGGACTGGAAAATGGCCTTTTTAGATCTTGGGCTCTATATAAAAGTTGTAGGCCTATGTCTTACCTTTCTATCCATATAAAGTTGACCTAAATCTGAGATCTATAGCTCCAGATATGACCCAATTACCAAATAATATTCCGGTTTGGACTGCACCGACATCTCTTTTCTGAGTTTGGCCATCTTTTTGTCCTTTCAATTTTAGTTCTTAAATTCATCAGTCAATCCTTTCATTTATGTGATAGGTCTGCATTTAAAATGAATATTTATCATAAATTAAAGGTATTTTATATTATTAGATGTATTATTATAAAGCATGCATTAGTTAAGGAGTTATTAATACTTCAAGTGCAGAATGATGATATAAAATCTTAATAAAAATGCACTTTTAAGTATTAATCACAATACAAATATAATATTTCTTATACAATACAGTATCATCGATGTCAATAATGGACTAAGGTCTGTTGAAATTTCATAGAGAATTGAAAAATAATTAGTGGAAATGCCACAATCATCAACGAACATGCTGATAATCCACAATTTGTCGACATTTCACATAGATTTAAAAAATAATTACTGAAAATGTGACCATCACCGACAAACTTTTTGACGACCTACAATCCATCGATAGTTCACACAAGTTGAAAAATAAGTACTAAAAATGCCACAATCACGAATGAACATTCTAACGACCCAAATCCATTGGTATTTTCAGAAAGAGTTAAAAAATAAATATTGCAAATAACACAATTACCAATGAATGTTCAAATGAATTTAAGTCCATCGGTATGTTGTCTATGAGTCAATATTACTTACCAAATCACTAACAGACTACGTGAATTTCAAAGGGCGGTGCATTAAATGCATCTCTAACCTCGTCATATTGTTGACAGAACTACTGATAGACTGCAACAAATATGGAGGATAATTTAAAATGATGGTGTGAAATTAAAAATTTACCAATAGATTTCCAAAGCTTCACCAATAGAATAATTTTAAATAATATTAATTTTTATTTTTGTTGATGAAGTCGTTAATGAAGCCATTGGTAAAACTGCGCTATAAATCCCAGCGATTGCCCTTTCAATTTATTTTTTTGTCTGTTTAATTTCACAGTTTCATTTTTTCCTTTCATTCCCTTTAAAATTTTTGTGTTCTTGGCTTCTAATCTTTAGTTCAATCTTTGGCAAATGAAAAGGTATGTACTTCCTCTTCTTCATTTCTTTAATATTTTACTTTTTTATTCATTTTTTGTTTTAGCTTGTGCTATTTTTGGTATGTTTTTTGTTTTGGTATATTTTTATAATGTAGATAAATTCTTGAAATAAACACATAATTAAGGTAAGCATATTTCATTCCTAAAGTCTATTTGTTTTTATATTTATGGAATATATTTTACTATTGTATTGCCATAATAATTGAATAATTTGTTGGATCGTAATTGTTAATGTTGAATTTACCTTAGAATTAGTAATTATACTATATTATTGCATGATTTGTGTTTAATTATTTCCATTAATTTTAATTGTTAGTCTATTTTTTAATATATTTTATTGTTTGTATTTTCATAATAATTGAATAATTTGTTGAATTGTAATTGCTAATGTTGAATTTACCTTGTAATTAGTGTGGATGTTACTTGTATAAATGTTATGTTATATACAATATTAGTATAGATGGGATCAATTGGTTGTGGTTATTGTCAATATTTGTAGGTTTGTGGATTTGTGTAGTCTCTAGTATAGGAAAGGTACTGTTGAATTTTTTTGAACATTCAAATTTAATTATATAATTATTCATATAAAATTATGTACCATTGCTCATATATAGTCAGAGCTAGTTCTTTTAGGAGCAAGGATGACATATCGTTAGGTGCCTCTCAAGAAGAGACACCTGTGTCGTCGACCAATATTGCCTCTTTTGTCATGTTTTTATAGCGCAGAGACGACATGCCTTCATAGCAGAATCAATTGATCCACAAGTACAAGGCATAATGGAAGGACGACCTTTCAATTTAAGTTTGGTAAGGTTTTATTTTTAAAAAAATTATAACATAATTTATGAACATCTAATGAATATTTCATTAATTTAATTTATTTTTAGGTTCACAAACATTAAGGCAGCCCGAGTAATATTATTGACATTTAAATCATCAATGGAGATTCTCTTATTTCAATGAAGTCAAGTATCCAAACATCCTGAATGGATATCTCAAATCGATGCATGGTTTGACAGATTTGATGCTGGTGTCAAATTTTAATTTCCAGCTTATTTCTAACAAATTCAATTGGGATTAGGACAGTGTGCAAGACACTGTTGTGAGGAGGGTGCTGAGAAGATCATACAACAACTAGGTAATATCAAAAATAATATAAATTTTCTTTTTAGAAAAAAATATGTTTCAAAATCTTACTTCTCGTTATAAAAGTAAGTTGCATGATTTTTGGTATGAAACATAAAGAAAGGCAAAAAAAATCAAGAGAGATAAGGTTCTCTAAGCCTGAAACGATGTAATGGTTTGAAGAGATTTTAAACTGATATACATCCTAACAAATATATAGCCGCACTATCTTGAGCATGTAACATCTAGCGATTCACACGACGCTTATAGTCTAGTAGTGGCAGCTGAAATTGGTTAATTCATTGTTTGGTGAAAATGCACACCGTCGGCTCTATTCTATTTGTTGCATATAGGAAACAGATGGTAAGATTAATTTAAATAAAATATATTGTTAATTTAATTTGCTGTTAATTATTTTTTTTATTATAGGCTATATTTTTTAGACATGGGCTAATCCCAATGGAGCTGTTTGTGGTATGTTTGTTCAACTATTTTATTTCATAAGTTATTATTTTTATTGAATTCAATATGATGATTACTTTTTTTCATTTTCAAGAACATACAATAGCTAGTTGAGGGAGAGATATGGGGATGATCCTTGGACCCATTTGGATTTCTATTTGGATTTGTGAATGGAGGTTGGATAGTCTGATGGACCCAGTAAAAATTGGGTGTATGGGCTTTCCAACACTATGACCGAAAATTTACAAGTTGCCCGTAATGTCTCCACCGTTGGGAGCTTCCAATTAGTATCAAGTACCCCACTCAAAGTGGATCATGAATGACTTCATCAAATGGTCATGAACATTCACAAATTGGTGATACATATGTACCTCCTCCTTTTTGGTCATATAACAACCAGCTTCCTTCTCCTCCTCTAGCTCCACCATTGTGTTAATTTATAATGAATATAATTTAACTTTAATAATTAATTTAATATTTTTTTTAAACACATTTAGTTTATAATGAATATTATTTAAATTATTTTTTTTTCTGTTTTTGACGTTTAATAAAAAAATTATTTGCATAGATGGTTTTTTTACTATTAATTTATATAATATTATATATTCCAAATAGTTTTTTAAAAACATATTTAAAAATAATCCTAGAGTTTTATTGAGAGACTATATCTATTGACATTTGTCAATCATACCGATGAATTTACAAACAGAATTAGTTTGTTGGCATTTCACATTAGCTACCAGAATCACGATGAATATACAAACAAATTTATTTGGTTGGTATTTCACACACACTATAACATTACCGACGGCCTATTCCATTGGTATTTCACACAATCACTGACAAAATACATTCATCAGTATATTTCAAGTAGGAAATTTCTTGTTGCCATACAATTTTTGTTTGTAAAACTATTGGCAAATGTTATTTTACTAACTGATTTGGCAACCGAATGAGGTAGATGAAAGGAAAGTCGACGAATGTTTTCCATCAGGTATTTTGTCGGTAAAAAATTACCGATGAACACTGAATCACAAATCGATAAAATATTTTCATCGATAAAACTGTGAAATCTTGTAGCGTTTCTTCCTTAAAAGAGATCATAGCTAAACTAGGAAGGAAAAAAATAATCAAGAAACAACACAAACTAAAGATTAAAGGGATATAAACTGATAATAACACAAGTTCAATTACTAACTGATACAGACATCTCCCAAGATATGCTAAAATCACAATGGAGTTGATTAGTTTTTTAAGGACTTTGCAAGTTCAATCGAGAACTTATTATATAAATCAGTCAACTATATAAAAGATAGTAAGAATGTTGATATTTGTTTTCTTAAAAACAGTATTCCCTCAAAAAGTATCTACAAAAAAAAATATTTATACTAGAAAGAATCTTTTGTTTAATATGATATCCCTAATGAATATGAATAAACCTAATAAATAATAATAATTCAATGAACCCAAATCTAAATAAAGGCCATAATATCTATAAAAATCCTAATAATAACAAAATAAAAAATAAAAAAATAGCCTAACTAATTTAAATAAGGCTAAATTTGTTTTTTGTAATCTACTGGTAGAATTGAAGCCTAATTGCAAATGTATAATTTCTCTTTTGTCTTAATTAATTAGAAGGCTTGCCGCATATCACTAGAAAAATATGAATGTCGACATTCCAATGCAACTAGAATCACATTAAATGTTCTTACTTAGCTCTAGTTATGACTAAAACAGTAGCAAAAGTTCAAAACTAACAAATTTGAAAATTCTTATTTTAGACTTTTTGTAATGTTTGAATGTCCACCACCACCTAAAAGATCTTCTTGAACATGAATTAAGTTAACCAATTCTTTTACTTTATTATTTAATATCTTCTTGAAGTTCATCTTAGTCTAAATGTCTTGAAAATATCTATGAACTTCTTAGCCCTAAATCTTATCACTGGACTAATTAAAACCTCTAACGAATCTCTTGGTATTGTTTGGATCACATTATTCCCTCTCTCCTCTAAATAATTCATCTTTGAATCATCACCTACATCAAATAAAAAGAGAATAGAAATATTGAATATAGAACTAACACCATACTCACTTGATTGATCTATTTTATAGGCATTGCTATTAATCCTTTCTAAGATTCTAAAAGAACCATCTCCTGAAGGCATCAATTTTGATGTCCTTTGTTCAAGAAATTTTCCATTTCTTATATCCACCCAAACCCAATTTCCTAGTTCAAACCTTACTAATTCATGTTCTCTATTAACCTTGAATGTATATTACTCATTCTTTTTCTCTTTCATTACAATATCTTTATATGTAAATCTTTCACCTCCTATGCTTTTTTATTACCACCAAGACCAACCATTTCATCAACAAGTAAATAAATATAATCTAATAGTGTAAAAAGATTAAAATCTTCAACAATATCAAATGATGAATAATTAGTTGTAGTAGATTCACACACTACAAATATATACAAATTCAATAAATGACAAATAATCTTTTTAATTTGTGAGTTGTTTGTTTTGAATGATAGCTCTTAATAATTTAGTTCAAGTAATAGAAATTAAAAGGTTAGTTCTTAATTAACCATTTAAAAACCTTATAAAAGTAGCTAAAAAACTTAACATCTCCATCAAACATAATGCTTCTTGGAACACCAAGTAACCTAGCTACCTTTCTAAAAAATAGATCCACAATATTTGTTGCATCAATAGTTTTATGGTAAGATATAAAATGTGTCATCATAGAAAATATATCTACAATAGCAAATATAGTCTTTTTCTTTCCTTAACCTAGGTAAACTTAAAATAAAATCCATAGAAATATCAACCTAAGGTTCTTTAGGAACAAGTAAAGGTGTATATAACTCTTGTGGCATTACTTTAAAGTTAGCTTATTTACATGTTATGCATTTATCATAAATTATTTGCACATCTCTTTTGATGTTAGGCTAGTTTAAATATTCATGTAAAACTTTTATAGTCTTAGCGATCCTAAAGTGTCACATTAATCCTCCACCACAAACTTCCTTTACACACAATTCATCCGTTGAACAATTAGGTACATATAATATTTTAACTTTAACTAAAAATCTCTCCTACCTAAAAACTCCATTAGTTGTCCCAAGTTCATATTGGAAATAAATTTTACAAAAATCAGTATCACTAAGATATAATTTTTTCACATACTCAACTTGTAATAGTCTAAAATTCAAAGTATTAAGAAGAGTAAAGCTACATGATAATGCATTTGCAACTATATTTTTTTATTTTGCTTATGTTTGATAATATATGTGAATGTCTTAATAATTCCACCCAATTAGCATGCCATAATTCAACTAACCTTGACTTTTCAAATGTCTCAGATATTGGTGATTAGTATGGATCACAAATTCCTTAAGTCAAATATAATGTTGTCATGTCTTCAAAATCCTGATTAATATATACAATTCTTTATCATATGTTAAGTAATTTAGAGTTGCATCATTAAGCTTTTTACTTAAATAGGTTATGAGCCTTTTATCTTGTTTTAAAATAGTTCTAATACTTGTACCTAAAACATCACATCAATCTCAAAAGTTTTTATAAAGTTAAGCAAAGCAAGTAATAGAGCCAAAACAAGCTATTCTTTTAACAAATAAAAAGCTTTCATTGAAATATAATGTTCAAAATCAAGAAACTAAACAAGATGATTTTTTTATACAATATTTCATGCAAAACTTGAAATAATGAGAGAATAATAAAATCTCTTTTTTCTTAGAAAAAAAAAATCCTAGCCAAAACTAGAAATAAAGAAAATCAAGAAATGATACAAGCTAAAGATTAAAAGGATATGACCTGATAATAGCACAAGCTCTGATACCAACTAATGCAAACACCTTTTAAGATATGCTAAAATCATATTTGAATAGTTTGCAACTTGACCTAATAAGAAATAATTTTGGAGGAAAAAAGTTATACATAATAATCACCCCTACCTATAAGAGATGTGAATGAGTAGTGCAAAATCACAACAAAGTTGATCAATTCTTAAAAGAGTTAATAAGTTCAATTCAGAACTTATTATGAAAATCAATCAACCATATAAAAGATAGCAAAAATATCAATATTTGTTTTCTTAAAAGTAGTCTTCCTTAAAAAAGTCTCTAAAAAAATATTTATAGAAAGAATCATTCGTCCAATAAAATATCCCTAATGAATATGGATAAACCTAATAAATAATAATTAATAATAATAAAATGACTCAAATCTAAATAAAGACCTTAATACCTCTAAAAGTCTTAATAATAACTAAAATAAAAATAAAATAATAGCCTAACTAATTTAAATAAGACTAAAGTTTTTTTTTGTAATATGTTGCAAAATTGAAACCCAATTCCGAATATATGGTTCTCTCTTATTTTAATAAATTAAAAGACTTGTCATATATTGCTAAAAGGATATGAATGTCTACTTTATAATGCAATTAAAATATAACACGACGAAAAGATTAATGTCTTCTCCCAAGTGCAGGAGTGTTGAAGTAATAAATAACCCGGCAAGACCGGGGTCGAACCACAGGGAGGATATTGTACAAATTATAAATAACAACAATACAACAACAACAATAATAACAATAACAACAACAACAATAGTAGTAGTAGTAGTAGTAATAAAGAAAGAGAAGAAGAAGATGATGATGATAATGATGAGATATTAAAGTAAGGATTAACAATGATAATAACAAATGTCAAGGTTAGAGGTTCCACTAATGGTATGTCAAACAAGTATAGTATAAACTCTTATTGTTCAATTGGAAACCACACATAAAGGAGGTTCCAATCAGATTATAAATTGTTAACATAATTACATTAGTCATCTTATTCGATTAATGTTAATGCTTATAAATCTCGTCAAGCATTCATGATTATAACTTATGTTAACAACAAATCAAGTTCCTTTCATAGCTCAGGTGTCGGTTATACCATACAGTATGGGCTATGAAAGTGCCAAGCATTTGTTGTACCAATTGTTATACAACATAAATCAAGATTAATCATTTAACAAGCAAAGTATTAAAGAGTGAACAAGATAACAAATATAAAACATGTTAGTATTAAACATTAAAGTCCATATTAAGTTTATACCATACTTATTCTTACACCATTAGTGTAACCTTTTCACCTTGACATAATTAACTTAGCTAGACATAATGGAAGAAAGAAAAATGGATAAACAAAATAAGAACATAAATAAGATAAGAGTTAACAAAGCAAAGGAAAGGAAATGAAAGGCATAAACTTGATATTAATGAAAACAAAGCATAAAGAATACAAAGAGAGAAAACAAGAGCATGATCTTGATCTGGACACCAAGATGCCTAAATGCATGGCAAATGCCTCCTTTTATAGGTCAAAATTGGGAACTATTGATTTGATGACTAATTAATGAGTAGATGGTCAACCCTTGACTTGGTGGCAATCCTTATCTTCTCTTGTCTGCCCAAAACATCATTGATGCGTCAAAATTAGAGCCACGTGAAAACATGAAAGTTCTAGGCAATTGTCTCAGCTTTCTTGTGTAAAAACTTCAGCTCATTTTGACTTCTAGAACTCCAGATATGGCCAAAATACTGAATAGTGCTCGGGCTGGAGGACAGATTCGAGCTTCTTTGTTGTTGCAATAATTTGGACTTGGAAATAGCCTTTTTAGATCTTGGGCTCCATATGAAAGTTGTAGGCCTATATCTTACCTTTCCATCCATATAAAGTAAACCTAAATATGAGATCTATAGCTCCAGATATGACCCAATTACCGAATAGTATTCCGGTTTGGATTGCACTGACATCTCTTTTCTAAGTTTGATCATCTCTTTGCCTTTGCAATTGAAGTTCTTAAAGTCATCAATCAATCCTTTCATTTATGTGATAGGCCTGCATTTAAAATGGACATTTATCATAAATTAAAGGTATCTTATATTATTAGATAAATTATTATAAAACGTACTTTAGTTAAGGAGTTATTGATACTTCAAGTGCAAAATGATGATGTAAAACCATGATAAAAATGCACTTTTGAGTACTAATCAGAATAGAATTAAATATCTTTATGTAATTCTATTATAACCAAAATAGTAGCAAATTTTTAAAATTGATAGATTTAAATATTCTTATTCTAGACTTTTTATAATATTTGAATGCCCTCTTACAAGCCTTTTTAGAACACTAATTAAGTTAACCAAGGCTTTTATTTTATTATTTAATATCTTCTTGAAATTTATCTTAGCTCATGTGTCTTGAAGAAGTTTATTGAAAGTCTCTTTGAACTTCTTACCCTTGAGTCTTGTTATTGAACCAATTGGAACCTCTAACAAATATCTTAGTATTTCGTGGAGCACATCACCTTTCTCATGAGCTTTTTGCTAGACTTCACTCCTCAAATAAAAACATTGAAGTCCTTTGCAAAAAGATCTATGCCATAACAAAGTGATTGGGAAAATGGAACAATTTGTGTTCGGTTTTTTTTCTTTTCTTTTTATATAAATGATATACTCTACTATTTAATTGGTTTGGCCTGATATTTGTTTGCTATTAAGCCACTTTCTAAAATATGTTTGTTAATTCATAGTGAATTTGAAAAAAAAATTGTGTTTGAAATTTTTCCCAATTTTCTTAGCTTCAATTATGATTCATGAAAAAATTAATGTATCTCTTTATAGTGGTTTTAGTTGATTTTTGTGTTATGAGGTATGGTTTTTTCATTGATCTATGTTCTGGTGATTATTCACTACTTGCTATTTGTGTTTTTTCTTATATTTGCTTAGTCATTTGTTTATTAGATTTGTCAAAAATTCATTTTTCGTATTCTTAATGTATAGACCTCATTATTTTAGCATTTTTGTAAGTTTTTGGCAACAAGGTTCAAATTTTATTTTATAAAAATTTAAATTTTTATTTTATATTTTTAGATCATATTAAATTTTAATATGATATTATCAAAAATAATTTTTTAAAACATAAAAAATATATTATTTTAATATATTTCTAAATAAAAAAAATATTTTAGACCAAAATCATCATCAGTCCACTCCTCGACACTTTTTTATGGTCCGTGGCTGCTGTCCTTCTGATTTTTATGAATGTGCTTGTCTCTCTTGATCTTAAACAACTGATTTATTTTTAGCAGTCTAGATATTTCCGCATTGGCTTCTGAACTTGCGAGTAGCGTATGTTCTTCAGCAAAATTAATGATGCTATTGGCAAGATTGGTTAGTTTGACTCTTAAGATAGTATGGCCTTGGGCTATTAATTAATTGCCCTTTCCACTTCTTATGTTGTTTCATATGGGTGAAATGGATTTGCAAGATAGCCAAAATATTGTGAGGTGTTACGATGATTATATTGCTATTGGATTAGGATTTTAGGTGATACAAAGAGAACGAATAATTCTTTTATTTTTATTTTTATAGGTTAAAAATGTTTGAAGTAGCCACCTAATATTTTCTTTACTAAAAATGCAAACTAGTTTTTAAAATTTAAATAAAAAACTAATTATGTATAAGAATGATAACATTACCTTTAGTATATTATATCTAAAATAAGTTACATTGATAATTTTTCTTATTATTACTAAAGCATTGTTATATTTTTGTAACCACGATACATTTATTGATTAAAGCATATTCACCTTAGTAGAGTGGATTGTGGTTTTATGAGTCAAGTCTAGTAATTCTAGAGCCAAAAAATAATTTTACATTTTTTTATTTTAATATCGAGAATATATTTTAAATATAAGTTCATAATTATTAGAATTAAAAATAAACAAATTGATTCTTTTGGTGTTTTTAAAATTTAGATCAATTCCTAATGGCTTTAATAAACTTATTATTAAATCCATAATACATACAAACTATAAAAATTACTTTTTTTATTTTTTTTGGTAAGCTAATTTTTTCTTTTTTATTTAAAATACAAATTTTATTTGTTTTTAGAAACTTACTGATTAGTACTTGAAAAAATATTTTTATTAAGGTATTATATCATCACTTTGCATTTGAAGTACCAATAACTCAACTAAAACATGTTGTATAATAACATATCTAATAATATAAGATATCTTTAATTTATGGTAAATGTTCATCTTAAATGCAAGTTTATCACATAAATAAAAAGATTGATTGATGAGTTTATGTACTGAAATTGAAAGGACAAAGAAATAGCTAAACTTATAAAAAAGATGTTGATGTAGTCTAAACTAGAATACTGTTCGATAATTGGGTGATTAATACTTAAAAGTGTATTTTCATCAAGGTTTTATATCATCATTTTGTACTTGAAGTATCAATAACTCCTTAACTAAAGCATGTTTTATAATAATATATCTAAAAATATCAGATACCTTTAATTTGTGGTAAATATTCATTTTAAATGTAAGTCTATCACATAAATGCACTAACATCTCTTTTCTTTGTTTGGCCATCTTTTTGTCCTTTCAATTTCAGTTCTTAAATTTATCAATCAATACTTTCATTTTTGTGATAGGCCTACATTTAAAATGAACATTTACCACAAATTAAAGGTATCTTATATTACTAGATATATTATTATAAAACATGATTTAGTTAAGGAGTTATTAATACTTCAAGTGGAAAATGATAACATAAAACTTTATAAAAAATACACTTTTAAGTACTAATCATACCCCCCCAACAAGCTTATTACTAGTCTCTAGTAATTAAAGAGTTAAAATAGAAAAACAATTTGCAAATTCCACAAAGCAAGGTATTCATTATTCAACTTCCATTAATCTATCCAGATAAACAAACTCTCATTAAATTTATATATCTACTCAATACCTCTTAATAAGATATTAATAAACCTTTTTTTTATGCTCAATATATCAACACATAATTATGGAGCTTTTCTTGAAAGAAAACAAAATTGTTGTTCTAATGTTAAAGGTTAACTTCCTTAGGATGAGATTGTTTTTTTTTTCTTTATTTTTTTAAATATATATACATATAACTTAAAACATCAAGCATCTTTAACCCATATAACAAGCTTTCGGCTAATGACTCCCATACCAGTTGGTCTTAGGGCATTAGGTATTGAGAGACCCCTACGAGTTTAGTAACTCGAGTTACAAATATTGATACGTAGATAGTGCAATGTTTAATTCCCTTAAGCTTTTCTCCTCAACCCATGTAACAAACGTTGGGCCAACAGCTCCCAAGTCAGTTAAGTTTAGGGTATTAGATGTTAAAACACCCCTTCAGACTTAATTGCTTAAGTTAGAGAGGCTACGAAACTAAACTTATCCATATTTTTATTATCATTTTTTTTGTGTTTTTTTAATTATATACTATCCCTTTCCCTTAGTTGTTATCTTTAACAAAAGAATATAAATATTGTAATAATCCAATATGTAACCCACAATCATATGTTAAAATGTGTGTGTGTGTGTAAATTAAGGTTTAAGAATACATATTAAATAAGTATGTAGCAGAATTAAGTGATAACAATGGGAGAGTTTGTAAACCTGAATATTTCAAGAAGTATTATGATAGACCTTATTAGGAATGGTTACTAAGATGTGTCTTAAAAGTCATAAAAAGATCTCCTTTACTCTGCCATCATAGTAACAACAATTTTGCACATGCTTTATGAAATAGAAAACACAGTTAGTTTCTTTTTTTTAGCTACTACCCTCCCCCCTTAACCAAAACAAGACATTATCCTCAATGTTCTAAGGCATAAAGATAGAGTATAGAAGATATCATCTAAAATAGCAAACACTAACAAACCTGAAACACACTGAAACAAATATAAGAAACAACAAAACACAATAATAAAACCAAAATACACAAAGATTCACAAATAAAGACTTAAATATAATCTAAGATTTTTACGGCTTTCCTTAGATGATCAATTTATATGACTCATGGAGGGATCAATTACATGAATGAAAGATTATAGTTGGTTAATCAATTGTTCAGTAGTAGCAACAGAGATTATGATTTGTCGTGTAAAAGATGTTAGAAATTGTTGTTCCACAGCATGATCAAGAAAAAACAACAACTTATCATAATAACTATTAACATTTAACAAACCTATGAGTTTATGGTGAATGTGTAGTTAGGCCCAACAGGAAATATAAAAGATCTCTTCCAATATGCCTAGACCACCTGGTAAAGCAATGAAGACATCAACATGGTTAAACATTGCATTCATTCGAGTCGATATTATGAAGACCTAAAGTTCCTTTCCAATTGTTTTTCCAATGATGTCCCCTTGTGCTAACGCTTTAGGGACGACCCTCAAAACTTGACTACCTCCTAAAAATACAGTTATTGACACACCTCCTATTAACCCAAGATTGTCTCCCCTATACACTAAATAAATTTTTCTATTAGTTAGTATCTGACCGAGATGATTTGCTGATTCTAAAAACTCCCTTTCTTTTCCAAGACTGGATCCACCGAAAACATAAATATTTCTTATGTGATGACCTAAGGAACTTGCCATTGCTACACACTTCTATATTTGTTGAATGTATGGGTTGAGTAAAAATGAAAAGAAGGAAGAGAGGATTTTATAGATGAGAGAGTAGAAAGACAATCATACCACTTATATATAGGCCAGCTAGAGTCTCACTCTCTTTCTCTCTCTGTATTTATTTATTTACTTTTGAAAAAACATGTGTATATATAGGTAGTTGTGATTGTGGCTCCCATCTTCTCTTGGTTTTACGTCTAAGAACGGCTTAAACGCCCTTTATGGGTAAGAGATAGGCTTTCCATGCAATTTTCTTAAAAACTAGCAAACAGAGTCTTTTTTAGTCAAATTCCCAAGACTAAGTCGAGCATTTTTTTTCATGAAATGGTAGTCATAAATCATGAATTGCACGATGCACATCTCTATTAAAATGTGTCTCAAGAGTTAATAGAAGATTATCTAAAGACTCCTTACTTTGGCCATCCTTAATGAATTATATTTTATCTTCATGATTTATAGATATCATTCCTAAAGAACAACATTGTGCATTACAAGTCTATCTGGCACATCGATGACAGACTTTCAGTCATTTTACATGATGTTTTTTTGTAAAAGTGCTTTTACCTATCCAGGCATATGTGAAATAAAGGAATTCAAGAACTCACCTGATAATTGGATCTTTGCTTCAATCAACCAGCAAATATCTTCAAGAATTCCATGATTCATTAAAAACCCCAGTTTTACACATCTAGCATAGTAAATTTTTGTAATTGCATTCTGAGGCAGAGCGGGAAAATACTTTTCAATTTTTCAAAATTAGTGTCCATTATAAAATGAGAATTGAAAGAGAGATTTAAAGAATTGCAGAAATGTATACACATATATCAATTGTTATAGAAAACTGAAAGAATCAACTTAAGTCACGGAGTATCGTTGTCCGCCATTTGACCGGGTGAGAGAAACTAGCAAAAATCACTCAAAAAGAAACACAAAAATAATATGAGAAAAAAAAAATCAACCTTTATCTAGAAGATTATTCAAACCAGTTGATTCATTTTCACTGGAAAAATTATCAAAGTAAGCTTTCAAATGATGTCTATTTTCTTTAAAAACATTATTATTCATTGAATTCTCAATATCAAAGGCCTCATAAGGATACACATGTTTCTTAATAAATGGACTGCCCCATGTTGATCTTAGCTCTCTAGGAAATAAATGAATTTGAGAATTATAAAACAAAACTTTTTGACCAGTATCAACTTTTTGACAATTTTTACAAGTTTTGCAGAATACATGCGTGTCCTTGAACATGGTGGGCTAATAAAATCTATTTTAAAATATTTTTGCAACTATCTTTTTTAACAAAAAATAACTCCTACATGCTTTAGAATGACAAAGTTTAATGACACTGCTTATCTCATTGTCGGGAATGAATCTTTGAAATATTTGATCAGGACAATATTTGAATAAGTTAGGGTCATTCCAATAAAAGTTCTTCATTTCGTTCAAAAACTTTTCTTTGTGTTAGGTACTCCAATTAGCTGGTAAATTTTCTAAAGCAAGAAAATTGATATTTTTATCATACCAAGGTATTGGACTAAGAGAAAGTAAGGATTCGTTAGGAAATTAATCATCGATTGGTGTGATGTTAAATGCCGAATTTGTTGTTACTTTTGACAAAAGATCCTCATCAACATTTTCGGTTCATTTTTCATCCGTGATTTCTTCCTCAAAATAAATCATTTGCAAATCTTTAGATTTATCCAACTCATTTTTACTTAAAGTAGATTCAAGTTGATCATAAACTAATTCATCTCTAGGTTGCTTGCAAATGTTGAAAATATTCATCTCCAATGTCATATTTCCAAATGATAGCTTCATCAGTCCATTCCTACAATTAATGAATGCGTTAGAAGTTGCAAGAAACGGACATTCTAAAATAACAGGAAATGAATTACATGCTTCAATAGGTTGTGTGTCCAAGACAACAAAATCCACAAGATAAATGAATTTATCAACTTGTACCAACACATCTTGAACTATTTGTTTAGGCACTTATATAGATCTATCAGCAAATAAAAGAGTTATAAAAGTTAGTTTTAACTCACCTAGATTGAGTTTTTTAAAAAATAAATATGGAAGTAAATTTACACTGGCTCTAAAATCAAGTAAGGCTCTTTCAATTTTATGTTCTTCAATATAGCAAGAAAATATAGGACAATCAGGGTCTTTATATTTGAAAGCATTATTGTTCTAAAGAATGACACTTAATTGTTCAGCTAGAAAAACTTTCTTTTTCACATTTAGTTTTCTATTCACAGTGTATAAATCTTTCAAAAATTTAGCATAGAAATGAACCTATTTAATAGCATCTAGCAGAGGTATATTGATCCTTACCTATTTGAAAGTTTCAAAGATTTCAGAGTTGTTATTGACTTTTCTTTGTTTGGTTATGGTATGAGAAAATGGAAGCACTAGTGAGAAATCAGTCGTTTCTTTGTAATTTTCAGATTCAACCCCTTCCTTACTCTTAGTGATTGAGTCATCATCTTTTTTCTCAAGGTTCAAGAGTGGGTTTTTCAATAACCTTACCACTGTGAAGAGTAGTGAGTGATTTGACTTGATTTATGTATTGCCCCTTGGGATTTTGTTGTGATTGAGATAGAAACTTACCTTTCTCTTGGAAACTAAGAGCATATATCAATTTTACAAGAGTATCTTTAAAATCTATCATATTTTGAGCAAATTAAGTATTGATTGTCTCTTGCTTTTCAATGAATGCATGCAATGTTTCCTCAAGATTTCTTCTAGGAGGTGGAGCATAAGGAGGTGCATATTTATGAGAATTTTTAAAATTATGGTGTGCTTGAAACGGTGGTTATGAAGTTTGTACATTGTTATTATCACTCTTCCAACTGAAATTTGGGTGATTTCTCCGACTAGGTTTGTATGTTTATGAGTATGGGTTATGGTTGGCCCTTTGAAAATTATTTAAAGCATGGGCTTGTTCAAGGAGATATTCCTTAAAAGAAAACAAGGTTGGATAGTTATTAGTTGAGTGTTCATTTGTTTCACATATTTAACACACAATGTTTTCAAGAAATTTTAATTGACCACTCCTTTTCAATTCTAGTGCCTCAACTTTTCTAGCTAAAGATGCAAACTTCTCTTGGAGGTCATGATCTTTCTTAAGGTTGTACATACCTCCACTAGATGTATGAGGTTGAGTTTTACTCAATGCTTCATAAGTACCCGTGGTGTCCTAATTTTGAGCATTTTCAACTAACAAGTCTACGTACTTCATTGTTTTATTAGGATCTTTATCTTCAAAAGTTTCATTGCACATCAATTCAACCATTTGTCTATCTCTAGGTGTTAACCCTTCATAAAAATATGAAACCAATCTCCATGTTTCAAAACCATGATGAGGGCAAGTATTAAGCAAATCTCGATACCTATCCCAACATTGGTAAAATGTTTCTCCTGGTTTTTGAGTGAAAGTGGTGATTTATTTTTTGAAAGAGTTTGTTCTGTGAGATGAGAAAAACTTCCTTAAAAACTGTTGTTGCATTTCATCCCAAGTACGAATGGATCCTAGTCTCAAATTTTATAGCGATGTTTTAGCTTTATCTTTTAATAAAAAAGGAAAAAGCTTTAATTTGATGGTGTTTAAGCTACAATTTGAATCATTGTATGTGTTGCAAACCTCCTCAAACTCTCTTAAATACAAGTATGAATTTTCCAAATCTAAGCCATAAAAAGAAGGTTAAAGTTGAATAATGTCTGGCTTAAAATTAAAATGACATGCATCAAGAGGAAAAACTATATATGATGGTGCACTTGTTCTTATGAGATTTATGTGGTCTTTAAGTGTTATACCACGATTATTCTTATTATTCTCATTATGAAGTAATTGATTATCTTCTTCAGTCATATTTTCTAAAAATAATAAGGAAAACCTACAAAGCTTACCACTTAATGTACGTGACCACATTCTCATACACGTATAGGAATAAAGTAAAAGGAAGAAGAAAACAAAAGAAGAAGAAACAACATAAAAGAAACAAAGTTATAGACAAGAAAAGTAAAAAGAGAAAATAAAATAAATACTATAATTTGTACAAGAACTTACCTCCCTTGCAAAGGCACCAAAAACTTGACATGACCAAAAAATTGACGTCTTCTCCCAAGTACAAGAGTTTCAAAGTAATAAATAACTCGATAAGACCGGGGTCAAACCAAAAAGAGGTTAATTGTACAAAGTATAAACAACAACAATAATAATAACAACAACAATGACAACAACAACAACAACAACAACAACAACAACAACAACAACAACAACAACAACAACAACAACAATAATAATAATAATAATAATAATAATAATAATAATAATAATTGTAATACTACTACTACTACTACTAATAATAATAATAATAATACAGAAAAAAAGGAGAAGGAGAAGAAAATGATGAAAACTTTGAGATGGAATATTAATTTAACAATGATAATAACAAATGTCAAGGTTAGAGGATCCACTAATGGTATGTCAAACAAGTATAGTATAAAATTTTATTATTCAATTGGAAACCACACACAAGGGAGGTTCCAATTAGATTATAGATTGTTAACATGATTAAACTAGTCATCTTATTCGATTAATGCTAATGCTTATAAATCTCGTCAAGCATTCATGATTATAACTTATATTAACAACAAATTAAGTTCCTTGCATAGCTCAGATGTCGGTTATACCATACAGTATGGGCTATGAAAGTACCAAGCATTTGTTGTACCAAGTATTATATAACATAAATCAAAATTAGTCATTTAACAAACAAAGTATTAAAGAGTGAAAAAGATAACAAATACAAAACATGTTAGTATCAAATATTAAAATCCATATTAAGTTTACACTATACATATTCTTACACCATTAATATAACCTTTTTACATTGATATAATAAAATTAGCTACACATAATGAAAGAAAGAAAAAAAATAAGAACATAAATAAGATAAAAGTTAACTAAGTAAATGAAAGGAAATGAAAGGCATAAACTTGATATCAATTAAAGTAAAGCATAAACATTACAAAAAATACAAAGAGAGAAAGCAGAAACATAATCTTCATCTAGAAATTAAGATGACTAAATGCATGACAAACGCCTTCTTTTATAGGCCAAAATTGAGAACTATTAATTTGATGATTAATTGATGAGTAGGTAACCAACTCTTGACTTGGTGACAATCCTTATCTTCTATTGTCTATCCAAAACGTCATTGATAATGTCAAAATATAAACCACTTAAAAATTGTATAAAATTATCTCATCTTTCTTGTGTAAAAAATATATATGTCAACTATTGAACAGTGCTCGGGTAGGAAGACATATTCAGACTTATTTATTGTTGCTACAATTTATCATGGTTTTATATCATCATTTTACACTTGAAGTATCAATAACTCCTTAATTAAAGTGCGTTTTATAATAATCTATCTAATAATATAAAATACCTTTAATTTATGGTAAATGTCCATTTTAAATGCAGGCCTATCACATAAATGAAAGGATTGATTGATGACTTGAAGAACTTCAATTGCAAAGGCAAAGAGATAATCAAACTTAGAAAAGAGATGTCGGTGTAATCCAAACTGGAACACCGTTCGATAATTAGGTCATATCTGGAGCTATAGATCTCAGATTTAGGTCTACTTTATATGGGTGGAAAGGTAAGACATAGGCCTACAACTTTCATAGGAGCCCAAGATCTAAAAAGGCCATTTTCAAGTCCAAATTGTTGTAACAACAAACAAGCCCGAATCTGTCTTCCAGCTCGAGCACTATTCAGTATATTGGCCATATCTAAAGTTCCAGAAGTCGAAATGAGCTAAATGTTTTACACAAGAAAGCTGAGATAATTGCCTAGAACTTTGATGTTTTCAAGTGGCTCTAATTTTGACATCATCAATGACGTTTTGGGCAGACAAGAGAAAATAAGGATTGTCACCAAGTCAAGAGTTGACCATCTACTCATCAATTAGTCATGAAATCAATAGTTCCCAATTTTGGCCTATAAAAAGAGGCATTTTTCATGCATTTAGGCATCTTGGTTTTCAGTTCAAGATCATGCTCTTCTTTTCTCTCTTTATATTTTTTGTAATGTTTATGCTTTGTTTCCTTTAATATTATGTTTATGCCTTTCATTTCCATTCCTTTACTTAGTTAACTTTTATGTTCTTATTTTGTTTATCTATTTTTCTTTCTTTTATTATGTCTAGCTAAGTTAATTATGTCAAGGTGAAAAGGTTACACTAATGGTGTAAGAATAAGTATGGTATAAACTTAATATGGACTTTAATGTTTAATACTAACATGTTTTATATTTGTTATCTTGTTCACTCTTTAATACTTTGCTTGTTAAATGACTAATCTTGATTTATATTGTATAACAATTGGTACAACAAATGCTTGGCACTTTCATAGCCCATACCGTATGGTATAACCGACACCTGAGCTATGAAAGGAACTTGATTTGTTGTTAACATAAGTTATAATTATGAATGCTTGATGAAATTTACAAGTATTAACATTAATTGAATAAGATGACTAATGTAATCATGTTAATAATCTATAATTAGATTGGAACCTCCTTTGTGTGTGGTTTTCAATTAAATAATAAGTGTTTATAATATACTTGTTTGACATACCATTAGTGGATCCTCTAACCTTGACATTGTTTGTTATCGTTCTTTAATCCTTACTTTAATTTTTCATTTTAAAGTACTCATCAACTTTTCTTCTTTTTCTTTTTCTTTATTATTGTTGTTGTTATTATTATTATTATTATTATTATTACTATTATAACTACTACTACAAGTATTATTAGTATTATTATTGTTGTTATTATTACTGTTGCTGTTGTTGTTGTTGTTGTTGTTTATTATTGTTATTTATAATTTGTACAATTAACCTCTCTGTGGTTCGATCCCGGTCTTGCCGGGTTATTTATTACTTCGACACTCCTGCACTTGAGAGAATACATTAATCTTTTAGTCGTGTCAATTTTTTGGCGCCGTTGCCGAGGAGGTAATTTTTGTATAAATTATAACATTTATTTTATTTTCTCTTTTTATTTTTCTTGTATATAACTTTGTTTCTTTTCTCTTGTTTCTTCTTCTTTTGTTTTCCTTTTTCTTTTATTCTATTCCTACATGTGCATGAGAGTGTGGTCACGTACAGCAAGTGGTAGACTTTGTAGGGTATTCTCATCATTTTCAGAAAATATGGCTGAAGAAGATAATCAATCACTTCATAATAAGAATAATGAGAATAATCGTGCTAGAACACTTAGAGACTATATGAATCCAATAAGAACAAGTGCACCATCATGCATAGGTTTTCCTCCCGATGCATCTCATTTTAATTTTAAGCCGGGCATTATTCAACTTTTACCTTCTTTTCATGGTTTAGAATTGGAAAATCCATACTTACATTTAAAGGAATTTAAGGAGGTCTGCAACACATATAATAATTTAAATTGTAGCATGAACACCATCAGGTTAAAGCTTTTTCCTTTTTCAATAAAAGATAAAGCTAAAACATGGCTACAAAATTTGAGACTAGGATCCATTCGTGCTTGGGATGAAATGCAACAACAGTTTTTAAAGAAGTTTTTCCCATCTCAGAGAACAAACTCTTTCAAAAGACAAATCACCACTTTCACTCAAAAACCAGGAGAAACAATTTACCAATGTTGGGATAGGTATCAAGACGTACTTAGTACTTGCCCTCTCATGGTTTTGAAACATGAAGATTGGTTTCATATTTTTATGAAGGGTTAACACCTAAAGATAGGCAAATGGTTGAATTAATGTGCAATGAAACTTCTAAAGACAAAGACCCTGATGAAGAAATGAAGTACTTAGACTTGTTAGTTGAAAATGCTCAAAATTAGGACATCGCGGGTACTTATGAGGCAACAAGTAAAACTCAACCTCATATATCTAGTGGAGGTATGTACAACCTTAGGGAAGATCATGACCTTCAATCTAAGTTTGCATCTTTAGCTAGAAAAGTCAAGCCACTAGAATTGAAAAGGAGTGGTCAATTAAAATTTGTTGAAAACATTGCATGTTAAATATATGAAACAAATGAACACTCAGCCGATAACTGTCCAACCTTGCCTTCTTTTAAGGAATGTCTCCATGAACAAGCCCATGCTTTAAACAGTTTCCAAAGGGCCAATCATAACCCATACTCACAAACATACAACCTTGGTTGGAGAAATCACCCAAATGTTAGTTGGAAGAGTGAGAACAACAATGCACAAACTTCACAACCACCATTTCAAGCACACCATAATTTCTAAAATTCTCATGGATATGCACCTCCTTATTCTCCACCTCCTACAAGAAGTTTTGAGGAAAGTTTGTATGCATTTATTGAAAAGCAAGAGACAATCAACACTCAACTTGCTCAAAGCATAATAGATTTTAAAGATACTCTTGCAAAATTCACATGTGCTCTCAGTTTTCAAGAGAAAGATAAGTTTCCATCTCAACTACAGTAAAATTTCAAGGAGCAATACAATGCAAATGCAAGTAGTTATAGAAGTCAACACATGGATCAAGTCAAATCAGTCATCACTCTTCGCAGTGGTAAGGTTATTAAAAAACCCACTCTTGAAACTTGTGAGAAAGATGATGAGTCAATCTCTAAAGGTAAGGAAGGGGTTCAATTTGAATATTGCAAGGAAAAGACTGATTCCCTGCCAGCACTTCTATTTCCTCAAGCCATGACCAATCAGGAAGAAATCGAGGATGAAAAAGGCATCGAAAATGTTGATGCAGATCTTTTATCAAAAGCGACAACATATTCAACACCCGACATCACACCAATTGATGATTATTTTCCTGATGAATCTCTACTTTCTCTTAGTTCAATGCCTTGGTTTGCTAAAAATATCAATTTTCTTGCTTCAGGATTTTTGCCAGCTCATTGGAGTATCGAGGACAAAAGAAACTTTTTGAGCGACGTGCAAAACTTTTATTGGGATGACCCTTACTTATTCAATTATTGTCCTGATCAAATATTTCAAAGATGCATTCCCAACAATAAGGTAAGTAATGTTATTAAATTTTATCACTCGAAGGCACATGGGGATCATTTCTCATCAAAAAAAGAGGATTCTAGAAATCTTACAGAGTGGATTTCACTAGTCCACTATATTCAAGGAGTAAATTGCATGCCATAAAAACTGTGAAAATTTTCAAAAGGTGGGATTTATTTCAAAACACAAAGAGTCTTTAGATAATCTTCTATTAACTCTTAAGTCTCATCATAGTCGAGATAAGCATCATGTAATTCATGACTTGTGAACATATTTTCATAAAGAACATGCTTGGTATAGTCTCGGGAATCTGACTAAAAAAGACCCTGTTTGCTAGTTTTTAAGAAAATTAGATGGGAAGCCTATCCCCGACCCATAAAGGGCGTTTAAGCCATTATTGGACATAAAACCAAGGAAATATGTGAGCCACAATCACAACTACCTGTACATACACATGCTCTTTGTGTCTTTTGGTTTTATTATTGTGTTTTGTTGTTTCTTATATTTTTTTTTTAGTGTGTTTCAGGTTTGTCAGTGTTTGTTATTTCAGGTGATATCTTCTATACTCTGTCTTTTTACCTTTAAACATTGAGGACAATGTCTTGTTTTAGTTGGGGGGAGAGGGTAGTAGCTAAAAAAAAAAACTGTGTTTTCTATTTCATAAAACATGTGTAAAATGGTTGTTACTATGATAGTAGAGTAAGGAGAATCTTTTATGACTCTTGAGATGCATCTTAGTAATAATTCGTAACAAGGTCTATCATAATACTTCTTGAAATATTCAGATTTACAAGCTCTTGTATTGTTATCACTTAAGTCTGCTCATATACTTATTTAACATGTATTCTTAAACCTTAATTTACACACACACTTCAACATATGATTGTGAGTTGCATATTGGATTATTACATTATTTATGTTCTTTTGTTAAAGGTAACAACTAAGGGAAAAGGATAGTATATAATTAAAAAAGAAAAAAAAGAAAGAAAAAGAAAAAATAATAATAATAAAAATGTAGATAAGTTTGGTTTCGTAGCCTCCCTAACCTAAGCAATTAAGCTCGAAGGGGTGTTTTAACACCTAATACCCTAAAGTTAACTGACTTGGGAGCTATTGGCCCAACGCTTGTTACATGGGTTGAGGAGAAAAGCTTAAGGGAATAAAAAATTGCACTATCTACATATCAGTATCTGCGACCCGAGTTACTAAGCTCGTAGGGGTGTCTTAACACCTAATGCCCTAAGACCAACTAGTCTGGGAGTCATTAGCTGAAAGCTCGTTATATGGGTTAAAGATGCATGGTGTTTTAAATTATATATATATAAAAAAAAAGACAAAAATAATAATCCCAACCCAAGGAAGTTAACCTTAAACATTAGAACAAAAATTTTGTTTACTTCCAAGAAAAGCCCCATAATTATGTGTTGATACATTGAGCACAAAAGAAAGGTTTATAAATATCTTTTTAAGAGGTATTGAGTAGGTATATAAATCTATCAAGAGTTTGTATCATCATTTTGATAGAGTAATGGAAGTTAAATGAACAATACCTTGTTTTGTGGAATTTGCAAATTATTTTTCTATTTTAACGCTTTGATTACTAGGGACTAGTAATAAGCTAGTTGGGGGGTGTGATTAGTACTCAAAAGTGCATTTTTATCATAGTTTTATATCATCATTTTACACTTAAAGTATCAATAACTCCTTAACTAAAGTATTTTTTATAATAATCTATCAAATAATATAAGATACCTTTAATTTGTGGTAAATGTTCATTTTAAATGCAGG
>SRLM01001201.1:0-30443 GCA_015708895.1 Populus ilicifolia | reverse complement strand
CTTCCAAGAAAAGCCCCATAATTATGTGTTGATACATTGAGCACAAAAGAAAGGTTTATAAATATCTTTTTAAGAGGTATTGAGTAGGTATATAAATCTATCAAGAGTTTGTATCATCATTTTGATAGAGTAATGGAAGTTAAATGAACAATACCTTGTTTTGTGGAATTTGCAAATTATTTTTCTATTTTAACGCTTTGATTACTAGGGACTAGTAATAAGCTAGTTGGGGGGTGTGATTAGTACTCAAAAGTGCATTTTTATCATAGTTTTATATCATCATTTTACACTTAAAGTATCAATAACTCCTTAACTAAAGTATTTTTTATAATAATCTATCAAATAATATAAGATACCTTTAATTTGTGGTAAATGTTCATTTTAAATGCAGGCCTATCACATAAATGAAAGGATTGATTGATGACTTTAAGAACTTCAATTGCAAAGGCAAAGAGATGATCAAACTTAGAAAACAGATGTCGGTGCAATACAAACCGGAACACTGTTCGATAATTGGGTCATATCTGGAGCTATAAATCTCAGATTTAGGTCTATTTTATATGGATGGAAAGGTAAGACATAAGCCTACAACTTTCATATGGAGCCTAAGATCTTAAAAGGCCATTTTCAAGTCCAAATTGTTGTAACAACAAACAAGCCCGAATCTGTCTTCCAGCCCGAGCATTGTTCAATATTTTAGCCATATCTAGAGTTTTAGAAGTTGAAATGAGCTGGATTTCTTACACAAGAAAGCTGAGACAATTGCCTAGAACTTTCATGTTTTCAAGTGGCTCTAATTTTGACGTCATCAATGACGTTTTGGGCAGACAAGAGAAAATAAGGATTGTCACCAAGGCAAGGGTTGGCCATCTACTCATCAATTAGTCATCAAATCAATAGTTCCCAATTTTGGCCTATAAAAGGAGGCATTTGCCATGCATTTAGGCATCTTAGTTTCTAGATCAAGATCATGCTCTTCTTTTCTCTCTTTAAATTTTTTATAATGTTTATGCTTTGTTTCCTTTAATATTATGTTTATGCCTTTCATTTCCTTTCCTTTACTTAGTTAACTTTTATGTTCTTATTTTGTTTATCTATTTTTCTTTCTTTCATTATGTCTAGCTAAGTAAATTATGTCAAGGTGAAAAGGTTACACTAATGGTGTAAGAATAAGTATGGTATAAACTTAATATGGACTTTAATGTTTAATACTAACATGTTTTATATTTGTTATCTTGTTCACTCTTTAATACTTTGCTTGTTAAATGACTAATCTTGATTTATGTTGTATAATAATTGGTACAACAAATGCTTGGCACTTTCATAGCCCATACTGTATGGTATAACCGACACTTGAGTTATGAAAGGAACTTGATTTGTTGTTAACATAAGTTATAATCATGAATGCTTGATGAAATTTACAAGTATTAACTTTAATTGAATAAGATGACTAATGTAATCATGTTAACAATCTATAATTAGATTGGAACCTCCTTTGTGTGTGGTTTTCAATTGAATAATAAGAGTTTATAGTATACTTGTTTGACATACCATTAGTGGATCCTCTAACCTTCACATTGTTTGTTATCGTTCTTTAATTTTCCATTTTAAAGTACTGATCAACTTTTCTTCTTCTTCTTTTTCTTTATTATTGTTGTTATTATTATTATTATTATTACTATTATAACTACTACTACTACTACAAGTATTATTAGTATTATTATTGTTGTTATTATTACTGTTGTTGTTATTGTTGTTTCTTATTGTTATTTATAATTTGTACAATTAACCTCCCTACGGTTCGACCCCAGTCTTGCCGGGTTATTTATTACTTCGACACTCCTGTACTTGAGAGAAGACATTAATCTTTTAGTCGTGTCAGGTCCTCATTTGAGATTTAATAAGTTTTTCTTCATAAAACAAATTCTACAATCACACCTCCATACTAAAGACAAATAAGAGTTTTAAAGATCAATAGTTAATTGACACGACAAAAAAATTGATGTCTTCTCCCAAGTGCAGGAGTGTCGAAGTAATAAATAACCTGGCAAGACCGGGGTCGAACCACAGGGAGGTTATTGTACAAATTATAAATTACAATAATACAATAACAACAATAACAACAACAACAACAATATTAACAATAACAACAATAAGAACAATAATAGTAATAACAACAACAACAACAACAATAATAATAATAATAATAATAATAATAATAATAATAGTAGTAGTAGTACTAGTAGTAGTAGTAGTAGTAGTAGTAGTAGTAAAGAAAGAGAAGAAGAAGATGATGATGATGATGATGAGATCTTGGAGATAGAATATTAATTTAAGGGTTAAGTAGTGATAATATCAAATGTTAAGGTTAGAGGTTCCACTAATGGTATGTTAAATAAGTATAATATAAACTCTTATTATTCAATTGGAAACCACACATAAAGGAGGTTCCAATCATATTATACATTGTTAGCATGATTACATTAGTCATCTTATTCAATTAATGCTAATACTTGTAAATTTCGTCAAGCATTCATGATTATAACTTATGTTAACAACAAATCAAGTTCCTTTCATAGCTCAGGTGTCGGTTATACCATACGGTATGGGCTATGAAAGTGCCAAGCATTTGTTGTACCAATTGTTATACAACATAAATCAAGATTAGTCATTTAATAAGCAAAGTATTAAAGAGTGAACAAGACAACAAATATAAAATATGTTAGTATCAAACATTAAAGTACATATTAAGTTTATACCATACTTATTCTTACACCATTAGTGTAACCTTTTCACGTTGACATAATTAACTTAGCTAGACATAATGAAAGAAAGAAAAATAAATAAACAAAATAAGAACAAAAAGAAGATGAAAGTTAACTAAGTAAATGAAAGGCATAAACTTGATATTAATAAAAGCAAAGCATAAACATTACAAAAAATACAAAGAGAGAAAGGAAGAGCATGATCTTCATCTGGAATCTAAGATGCCTAAATGCATGGCAAATGCCTCCTTTTATTGGGCAAAATTGGGAACTATTGATTTGATGACTAATTGATGAGTAGATGGCCAACCCTTGACTCGGTGACAATCCTTATCTTCTCTTGTCTGCTCAAAACGTCATTGATGACGTCAAAATTAGAGCCACTTGAAAACATAAAAGTTCTAGACAATTGTCTCAGCTTTCGTGTGTAAAAACTTTAGCTAATTTTGACTTCTAGAACTCCAGATATGGCCAAAATACTGAACAATGTTCGGGCTGGAGGACAAATTCGGGCTTCTTTGTTGTTGCACTAATTTGGACTTGAAAATAGCCTTTTTAGATCTTGGGCTCCATATGAAAGTTGTAGGCCTATGTCTTACCTTTCCATCCATATAAAGTAGACCTGAATCTGAGATCTATAGCTCCAGATATGACCCAATTACCAAATAGTATTCCGGTTTGGATTGCACCGACATCTCTTTTCTAAGTTTGATCATCTCTTTGCCTTTGCAATTGAAGTTCTTAAAGTCATCAATCAATCCTTTTATTTATGTGATAGGCCTGCATTTAAAATGGACATTTACCATAAATTAAAGGAATCTTATATTATTAGATAGATTATTATAAAATGTACTTTAGTTAAGGAGTTATTGATACTTTAAGTGCAAAATGATGATATAAAACCATGATAAAAATATACTTTTGAGTACTAATCATTAATCTTAACTAGGATCATACCTTATGCTGGGGATAAGTATAAATTTAAAGATAAAAAATTGAAAAGGCCGTGAGAAATCCAAAAGTAAAAGAGCTTAAAAAACTCAAATGTTGAGGGGCATGCACAAATAAAAAACAAAAATGATCAAATCAAGGTCAAACTAAAATAAGAATGCCCTACCAAAGCAATAAAAAATAGCAATCAAAGAAATATAGTGAAAAAACTGAAATATTACAATAAGTAAGATAAATTACAATGATTCTAAGTCTAAAAAACTAGAAAAATACTATTTGAGCCTAATAAATCCTTCTCTCACAGCTAAAAGTCACATCCTGCATTCCATTTGTTTTAAAAGTCTTTATTGTCAAGCAAACAACTTAGACCAATAAATGGCATTCTCAAAATGCAAAAGAATGTCTCATAAGAGTCACAACAAGCTAATTGTTATTATTCATGGTGGTAAAGTAAATGCTAAAAAATAAGATAAATTTCTCTCACCGAAACTTTGAACTTTTACTCAAGCCTCTTACTTTGAAACCTACATAAATATAAGGTCATCATATTATGTATATTCACCAATTTTATTCTTGTCTGTATAAAAGATCAAATTATCCTTCCATTAAAGATAAAAAAACCTCAAGGGAGTTGTAAGAAAGTAAAAAAAAATGTTTTAAAGCTCATATCAAATAAATTTTAGAATGTTCATTTAAGCAATGGATGGATAACTTGATTTAGAGTTAAAATTTTCTTCTCATGCTTACACTATCAATTATCAACCAAATACACATTAAAATTGCATTTTAGTGTTGAATGACGTGTTTTGGGGTCACAGTCAAGGAAATAATTATAAAATTATTTCTCCAAGATTTCTTTAGAATAACTAACTTGAATGGATATAATCCTTAAGATTTATGATTTGATTCCAAAATGATAATAATAAAAAATAATTATCAAACAAAAAGGGTCATTAACTGAGTTTACAAAGTTATTGGCAAAAATATGTTGACATTTCTTAGGAGTCAACATTGGAAAGTTGAGTAGCTATAAGGCAATGTTGTGGACCTTATAAGGGATAATGAATAATATCTAGATTAGTTGGGAGAAAAGAGTCCATTACAACCAATAATCAAATAATGGTTCAATGAAATCTTTCAAAACGATGAATAATACTTGACGATGATGATAAAAGTGTCTTTTAATGATTATTGAAACAACAAAAAAAAAAGATTAGTTAAAGGCCATTTTATTTGAAAGAATCCATAGTGAGACAGAGGGGAAGTTTGACCCATTCAATATAAAATATTTTTTACAAACAAAACTTTTTAAATAGTGAGACAGGGGGCAATTTTGTCATAATGATAATTGTAGCTCATCTTTCATCAGTGATGTTAAATAGAGAGGTATTGGATGATCCTTTTAAATTGATCAGCAAGGTATAAACTATGACTAATAGGCCAATTCGAGAAGGCTAGTTGCTGAGCAACCAAGAAGTTAGGTCAGTGATAGAAAACAATTTTATCAAACAAAATATGAGTTGCAGAACAAAAAAAAAAGGGACCTATACTTCTAAACAAGTAAAAATGCATGCATATTATATAACCTTATAACCATTGCAATGTATGATGTTTTTATAGATATAGTCTTTTATAAACACAAATGAAAGTCTTTTATAAGAACATAATAAAGTTATTACCCCCAAATAAGACTTTATTTGATTAAAAAGACAACAAGGGTTTAACAAAAAAAAAATATTCCAGTTAAACTCTAATAAGTAAAGACATAACAAGGCTCTAATAAATTAAAAACCTAACAAGGTTTTAATAAAAAAAAGGTTTAGCAAGACACTACCAAATGATAAATTAGAAAGGCTATAGTTAATAAACCAATCAAGGTTTTAATAAAGAAAACTCTAATAAGACTTTAGCAAATAAAAAACTAACAAAGTTTTGAGCTCAACAAAGCCTATTTAATCAAAAACCAAAAAAATATTTTAACAAATATGAGTCTAGCAATATATCACAAATAAAGACCCCATAAGATTCTAAGCCTAGCAAGTCTTTGTTTGATGATAAGAAGTTCAACATAGACAATTCAAACTAAAATTAGAAGATGGTGCACCTAAAAAAAAAAGGAAATCAAAATAAAAAATCAATTATTTTATTCGTTAAAAGTCTTAGAACCATGAGTAGATTATTGCTACGTAATTTTTTATAAAAGACCAAAAATAGCAAAAAACATAACAAAAAAACACAAAAATATGTTTTTGATGTATTTGCATCGTTTATGACATTTTTTTTAAAGAATAAAAAAAAAATGCAGTTAATTTTTTTAGTGATCTAATTATGATTGTGGAAGGGAGAGGATCAAATTGCTACTTTATCTCCTCATGTTTTAGGCCACCATCACACAGCTAACCTCTTCAACCACTGTTCTCTTTCCCAGCCCTACAACTGATAGCACCAACTTCCCTCTCAGCCACTATCAACCAAATCAAATCACCCAAACCCAGTACAGATCATGACCTTTATCTTTCTTTACCCATAGTGGCAATAGAGGAGCAACAACAACCATCATAGACATTCATGTCTAACAACACCAACTCCAGCAACGTTATAATTACAAGCACCATGATCAATAACTTTAGCTCTCTTATCTAAACCACTCATGGCTCTATAACTTTAGCTTTGTTTTTTCTCCATATCAGCCGCCAGTAGAAGAGAAGAAGAATGTGAAATAGAAAAAATCAGATCTAGAGAAAGGATGAGACCAATTGTTTGTATGTTTGTTTCCTAAATTTTAGGTGGCTGTTAGTGACACCATCGACATGATAACGATGATAAAAGGAAAAGCTACATGATCCCCTACATCACATATGTCCCCAGGCATCAGGGTGTCGCTTGCACACGCCACTAGTAGCAGTAGCTCGTGAGCCCCGCAGGTTGCCACTGTTCCTACACTTCCAAAATTTGTTCCTAAGCCCCAACAACTTTTCCAAATAATTGTTTACCGTTGCGAGGTCTATTTGGTAATTTTTGGATGTTTAATATATGTATTTAACTTATTGTTAGAATTTGAATTTTTTATGATTTGTAAAAAATTGTAATTGTAAGGTTTATAAGTAAAATATAGTAAAAGAAAATGTATGTGTATTCGTATTTTCCTTGTATATTTTTTAATGTTTAAAATCAAAAAGATAAAAAAAATTAAATATTTTTAATTGTATAAGGGCAAGTCTCTAAAAAATACAAAGAAAATCATATTATTTAGTATTTCCATACAAAAATTCAAAATATATGTTTGCATGGATTTTAGGATTTAATAACTAATTTATTAAATACATGAGAATTTGGCCAATATTTTAACAATCAACATATTTTAATTCATTCTAATTAATGGTTAAAATCTTAGTATAGAATGTTGGACCTACAAATAAGGCTAGTATTTGAAATATCATGAGTTGACTAAAAAATTCTCAGAATTATTTTAAATATTCATCAATTTTAATTGAGAGTATTTTTCACTGTAACACATAAATTATAAAGAACCTTTTCATAAGAATTTATTTGGATACACAAGTCCATAATAAATTCTTAAACACTAGATTTATTCATATAAGTAAATCTCAATCCTAAACTATAGAGAGATGACCAATTAGAAAACCAACAAAACCTTTAAATTACATCAAACCACGTAAAGTAGTTTACTTTATATAGAGTGTGTTAAGATTATTGATACCTTTTTTAACAACAACCAGTCTTTTACCCTCAAATCTCTAATAAAACTAGTTTATGTGAGTTTCCTAGGAATCCTTAACCAAACAACAAGGTGACGACTCCAATGACCCTTAAACATCATGTGTATACATTTAATATAGGTCACCCGATCACATATCAAAGGTAGGTCACCTAAACATAGATCACATACAGGTCATGCAAACATATACCATTCATGAAAAATCCTATTTATTCTTCTCAGCCAAACACATACCATAGGCAAGCTAACCAATCAAAGACCACAAGCAAATCACACAATCATACAATCATAAACCATGGGTAAATCACCTAAACATAGACCATAAGTAGGTCACTCAAACACAAACTATTAATGAAAAATCTTAAATGTTTTTTAAAAATAAATAGGTCACCCAATCATAGACTACACTGATTAGTTGAACATAGACTACATATAGGTCACATAATCATAGCCCACAAACAGGTCACTCGAACATAGACCATTCATGAAAATCTTAGATATTTTTCACACAATAAGCATGTTGTCTAAATAACAACACCATTTTTAAAAAGAAAGAGAAAACCCTAATTTTCAAAATAATTGAGTTTTGAAACATCTATAAGGATAACTATCTCATGTTTTGTTAATATCAAAACTTTTCGATGGATTTTTCTCCCAACCTAAGAAGGCTTTCACATATTTTCTTTTATTTACAAACTTATTTTTTAAAGTCCCTTACAAGATTTTATATAGCAAGTATTATAAAAAGGGAGCAATTATCATAACTCAATTCTTTACCTTTTCTTCAAAAAAAAATCCTAAAATAGTGAGAGAAAAAAAAAACAAAAACAATCCAAAAAATATATATATTTTTGATGCATTCATGTCATTTTCATCACTTTTAACATCTTTTTGAAAGAATCCATAATTCAAAGATTTTTTTTCAATATGTTTAGTTAGTAATGTGTTCAATCTAAAATCTTTAATTATTTTTTCTAATTAAGTTGATGTTGTCTTTTTTGGAAAAAATTCAAAGAAAAGAAAAGGTTGTTCCAAACCTGCCATTACTATCCATGCACCTCTAGTTCACTTCCAACAACTTTCTTGTCCTTATCTCAACAACTCTTATTGATTAGTATTTAAAAGTATATTTTTATCAAGGTTTTACATCATCATTTTGCACTTGAAGTATCAATAACTCAACTAAACCATGTTTTATAATAACATATCTAATAATATAAGATACATTTAATTTATGGTAAATATTCACCTTAAATGTAAGCCTATTACATAAATAAAAGGATTGATTGATGAGTTTAAGTACTGAAATTAAAAGCACAAAGAGATGGCCAAACTTAGGAAAGAGATGTTGGTACAGTCCAAATTGGAATATTGTTCAGTAATTGGGTCATATTTGGAACTATAGATCTTGAATTTAGGTTTACTTTATATGGATGGAAAGGTAAGATGTAGGCCTACAACTTTTATAGGAGTTCAAGATTTAAAAAGGTCATTTTCAAGTCAAAATTATAGCAACAACGAAGAAATCTGAATCTATCCTTTAGCCCAGACATTGTTCAATTTTTTTTGAAAAGTTGAGATAATTTCTTAGAACTTTTATGTGGAAGTTTGGTTCAAATTTTGATATTATTAATGATGTTTTATTCAAACAAAAAGATAAGGATTGTCACTAAGTCAAAATATAGCTACCCACTTATCAATTAGTCATTAAATTGACAGTTCCTAATTTTAGCCTATAAAAAGAGGCATTTATCATCCATTTAAGCAACTTGGTTTCTAGAACAAGATCATGTTTTTTCTTTCTCTCTTTGTATTTTTGTAATACTTAAGTTTTGCTTTCATTAATATCTTGTTTATGCCTTTCATTTCCTTTCCTTTACTTAGTTAACTTTTCTCTTATTTATATTCTTATCCTGTTTATTTATGTTTCTCTTTTTCATTATGTTTAGCTAATTTATTATGTCAAGGTGAAAACGTTACACTAATGGTGTAAGAATAAGTATAGTATAAACTTAACATGCACCTTAATGTTTGATAATAACATGTCTTGTATTTGTTATCTTGTTCACTTTTAATACCTTGCTTGTTAAATGGTTAATTTAGATTTATATTGTATAACACTTGGTACAACAAATATTTTGCACTTTTATAGCCCAACTGTATGGTATAACCTACATCTGAGTTATGAAATGAACTTGATTTATTATTAATATAAGTTATAATCATGAATGCCTAAAAATATTTACAAGTATTAGCATTATTCGAATAAGATAACTAATGTAATCATGTTAACAATTTATAATTCAATTGGAACCTCCCTTGTGTGTGGTTTCTAGTTTAATAATAAGAGTTTATACTATACTTATTTAAAATATCATTAGTGGATCATCTAACCTTAACATTTATTGTTATTATTGTTTAATCCTTACATTGATCTTTCATCTCAAAGTTCTCATCAACTTCTTTTTCTTCTTTATAATTATTATAATAATAATTACTATTACTATTACTATTGTTATTGTTGTTGTTGTATTGTTGTTTTTATAATTTATACAATTAACCTTCTTGCGGTTTGACCTTGGTATTGCTGGATTATTTATTACTTCGACACTCCTGCATTTGAGAGAAGACATCAATCTTTTAGTCATGTTACCTATCTATTCCTAACATTTCAAAAGGTCTATTTTGGATTTTGGATTATTTAATATGTTGGTTATGATTATTATTAAATTGTGATAATAATTGTAAATATGTATGATTGTAGGGTGTGTGAGTTAATTATTATAAGAGGTTTGACACGACCAAAAGATTGATGTCTTCTGTTAAATAGGAGTGTTGAAGTAATAAATAACTAGGAATGACCGGGATCAAACCATAGAGAGGTTAACTATATGATAATGATAAGGAGGAGGACTTTAAGATGTAAGATTAATGTGAAGATTAAACAATGATAAAAATAGTTAACAAAGTTAAAGGATCCACTAATGGTATTTCAATTAAGTATAATATAAACTATTTTTACTACCTAACTAGAAATTACACATAAAAAAGTTCCAATTAGATGATTTTTTATTAATAGCTCATTATAAATTATTAACATGATTATATTAATTTTCTTATTTAAGTAATACCAAACTTTTAAATATTATCAGGAATTCATGATGCTAACTTATGGTAATAACAAATCATATTCATTTCATAGCACAAGCGTAGGTTATACCATATGATTGGCTATGAAAGTGTATGCATTCGTTGTACCAAGTGTTATACAACACAAATTTAGATTAACTATTTAACAAGCGAGGTATCAAGAATTAATAAGATAAAAATGATAACACATATTAATAGTAAGTTATTTAGGATATAATCATTGAAGTCCATATTGAGTTTATATTATACTTATCTTAATACCATTAGTGAAACCATTTAACATTGACATAATAAACTTAACTAAACATAATAAAAAAAATACAACTAAATAAGATAAGAACATCATTATATAAATATAGTAAAGGAAATGAAAAGTATAAATAAGAGATTAAAAGAAAATATAACATGGAATAAAACTTGAACATGCCTAAATACAAAGAAATAGAGCAAGAACATAATCTTGATCTAAACAACCAAGATGCCTAAATGCATGGTAAATACTTTATTTTATATGCTAAAATTTAGAACTTTTGATTTTGATGACTAAATGTTGAGTGGGTGACCATTAATTAGTACTTAAAAGTGTATTTTTTTATCAAGGTTTTATGTCATCATTTTGCATTTGAAGTATCAATAACTCCTTAACTAAAATATATTGTATAATAATATATCTAATAATATAAAATACCTTTAATTTATGGTAAATCTTCATTTTAAATACAGGACTATCATATAAATGAAAGGATTGATTGATGAATTTAAAAACTAAAATTAAAAGGACAAAAAGATGACCAAACTTAGAAAAGAGATGTCGGTGAAATCCAAACCAGAATACTGTTCGGTAACTGGGTCATATCTGGAGTTGTAGGTCTTAGATTTAGGTCTCCTTTATATGAATGAAAAGGTAAGACATTGGCTTACAACTTTTATATGGAGCCCAAGATATAAAAAGACCAATTTCAAGTTCAAATTGTAGCAACAACAAAGAAGTCTGAATCTGTCTTCCAACTCGAGCACTGTTTAGTGTTTGACCCATATCTAGAGTTCAGAAGTGAAAATGACCTGAATTTTTTACACAACAAAATTGAGACAATTTCCTACAACTTTCATGTTTTCAAGTGGTTCTAATTTTGATGTTATCAATGATATTTTGGGCAAACAAGAGAAGATAAGGATTATCACCAAGTCAAGAGTTGGTTACCTACACATCAATTAGTCATCAAATCAATAGTTCCTAATTTTCATCTATAAAAGGAGGCGTTTTCCATGCATTTAGGTATTTTGATTTCCAGATCAAGTTCATGTTTCTGCTTTCTCTCTTTGTATTTTTTGTAATGTTTATGCTTTACTTTCATTGATATCAAGTTTATGCCTTTCATTTCCTTTCATTTACTTAGTTAACTTTTATCTTATTTATGTTCTTATTTTGTTTTTTTTCTTTCTTTCATTATGTGTAGCTAAGTTTATTATGTCAATGTAAAAAGGTTATATTAATGGTGTAAGAATAAGTATAGTGTAAACTTAATATGAATTTTAATGTTTGATACTAACATGTTTTGTATTTGTTATCTTATTCACTCTTTCATACTTTGCTTGTTAAATGACTAATCTTGATTTATATTGTATAACACTTGGTACAACAAATGCTTGACATTTTTATGACCCATACTGTATGGTATAACCGACACCTAAGCTATGAAAAAAACTTGATTTGTTGTTAACATAAGTTATAATCATGAATGTTTGATAAGATTTACAAGTATTAGCATTAATCGAATAAGATGACTAATATAATCATGTTAACAATTTATAATCTGATTGGAACCTCCTTTGTGTGTGGTTTCCACTTTAATAATAAGATTTTATACTATACTTGTTTGATATACCATTAGGGGATCCTCTAATCTTGATATTTATTGTTATCATTATTTAATTCTTACATTAATATTCCATCTCAAAGTTCTCATCATCTTCTTCTTCTTCTTCTTCTTTTTCTTTACTACTACTACTACTACTACTATTATTATTGCTTCTAATATTATTGTTATTATTTATAATTTATACAATTAACCTCCCTGTGGTTCGACCTCGATCTTGTCGGGTTGTTTATTACTTTGACATTCCTGCACTTGGGAGAAGATATCAATCTCTTAGTCGTGTCAGTCATCTCTTAATTTTGTGACAATTCTTATCTTCTTATTCAAATAAAATATCATTGATAATATCCCAATTTAAACAGATAGACTTTATAAAAGTTTTGGGAAATTATCTTATCTTTCCAACAAAAAAAAATCGGTGTATTTGGACTTCTAGAATTCTAGATATGGGTCGAACACTGAATAGTACTTGCATTGCAAGACATATTTTGACTTTTCTATTATTGCTATAATTTGAACTTGAAAACAACCATTTTGAATCTTGAACTTTGTATGAAAGTTTTAAACTTATGTCTTAGTTTTCCATCCATGTAGACCAGATTTAAATCCATGTTTTATATCTCTATTTATGATCTAATAACCGAGTGGTGTTCCAGTTTGAATTTAACCAACATCTCTTTTCTAAGTTTAGCCCTCTTTTTGTCTTATCAATTTCAATAGTTAAACTCATTAATCAATCATTTAATTTTTGTGATAAACCTACATTTAAAATAAATATTTACTATAAATTAAAAGTATTTTATATTATCGGACTTGTTATTATAGAATATGCTCTAGTTAAAGAGTTATTGATACTTAAAATGTAGAATGATAATATAAAATCTTGATAAAAATATACTTTTAAGTACTAATTAGGGTTTATATGAGTGAGATAGATGCATAAATTTTTTTAGTATGTGTTAGATAAAGGGACAAAAATTTTTTTTAAAAAATACCAATAAAAACTTAACAACTTTTTTTTTCATTTGCATCATGGCCAAGTTCATTTTTAAGAAAGCATTGTTTATTCATATTAAATTTTGCCAACAAAAATAAAAATATTTTGCTTGCATATGCTTGGATTTTATAGCAAATTTATAAAGTCCATTAAAACTTTGTCTAAATTTTAAAAACACCAAAAAACTAATTTGTTTATTTTTAATATATGAATTTATGAACTTACATGTAATATGTATTTTTAATATTAAAAAAGAAAAATTAAGCTCATAATAAATAAAATGAACCCTTTTCTTTTTGTTTTTTTTTAATATCAGGAATTACAAACTTATAAATATGTAAGATATATTTCTAGTATTAAGAGAGAAATAAAATATAAAATATATTTTAGTTTAAAATATAAAATACATTTTGGTTTTATAACGAAATTTTACCTATAAAATTATGGTCCATCTTAGTAATGTGCATCTACTTTAACCAATAAACAAACTAATTATTAATGGAACCTTGATAACCGATAAACAAACTAATTATTAATGGAACCTTGATAATAATAAAACAAATGATCACTACACTGCGGTGGTGTAAAACAGGGCCATTTCTTGGCTGAAAAAAATTGAGCTCATTGTTGCGAAGATCACTACATTGTCAAAATGTTAGGAAAAAACCGCCGGAAGAAAGAATAAAAAGAGTGATGATAAAAATCCAACTACATGAGAAGCATCTTTTGTATTAGATGTTTGTTCAACCTTTTCTTTTTAACTGGTCGACATGTTTCGTTACTGCCCATTCTTTGTTGGTTTTATTTATGATTCTTCTGCTGTCTTCTGTTTTAGAGTCAATTCAAAAGAAGTTTCGCATGCATGTGTTATTTGCTGCTTGACTTTTATCATCTTAGCTCATGATTTCAGATTATGTAAAATGCACGTGAGGCTGATTTACCCACAAGCATCACAGTAAAGCGTGTCCTATATCTTTTCCTAACTTTGCATTGTTCCAGGTTGGCCATGATGTTGCTTGTCTTTTCTTCCTTCAGTCACTCTATTTCCATTATCGTTAGAGCTCAGCTTTATATTTGGATATAGGAACAGTTGGCTCTGAAATTTGGAGACTAACTGAGGCATCTGATCTTTTAGTCTGTTAACTAAGATTTTTGTCACAATCTTACAGTTAACATTATTACGTAAGTACCCAATCAGACGGAACTGATGGATATATTCTGGTCGAGGGACCTTCGGGATTAAAACCAGAAAGGTCTGGTTAATTGTAGCCAAATTACAGTAGCTCTTTACGCAGACTATTTAATTTTGGAGGATACCTCTTAATGGAAATGACTGCCCGGAGTTATCCTGCAATGTGTAGAGTTGCTTATAAATCTCCACTGCCATTCCTTTCGGCATCCCCTCATCCCATATCCACTGATTACTTTTATCGTTCAACGCCTTGGTCCTTTTTCTTTTGTCTTCTAATCAGAGTCTTTGTATGGAAGTATGAAGAGTTCTTGTCCCCAATTAAAGCATAACCATGGCATCTTGATTCTTGAAACCAATGAATTTCCTCGAGCTAGAATCTGGTTGAATTCGTCCGATAGTTTCCTTTCTAAATCTTAGTCGAACGGGTTGTCTCCTAGAGTTAAAAGCCCTTTAATACCCTCAAGCCTAGTTAGGATTTTCCTCTTCCGAAGGAAAATCTTACAAAAAACCTGTTTGTTCCAATCCTGTAACTTTTGAGGTCAATAACTTGAGAGAAGTTACAGGATCTAGATGTACTTCTGCATGAAAGAGGCAAAGCCATCAGGTGTGGTCCAAGCAGCTTCAAACTGAAAAGGGCGAGGTGAACTGTGAAAATTACTATCCAGACTTGATTTGATCCGAGGTAGAACCTTGGCGCGCATTTTAGGAGTCCTCAATCCTCAATCTCCAAGTTTGATTCCCAAAACCCCTACCTAGTCTGATAGGCCACTGCAAAGCTCCACCAAACCTCGCCGTAAAATTCGTAAGTATTGTTGTTTCATGTATGCGGCGTCATACCCATCATCGACCGTCAACATTTATATATAAGTTTATTTAGCAAATACAAAAAGATAAATAATTTTTACCTGTTATTAATAAAATATAAACTGATAATCGCTAGTTAGTATTTTGATAATTAAAAATCTTAATTCATCTCAAAGATAAAATAGAAAGATTAGTTAAAAAAAAAAGTATTGCTATCTAAAATATACCTTACATAAGGTATATTATATTGTTTTATAATCTGATAAAAAAATCAAAGAAAAATTTAATACTAAAAATATATTTTACATATAAATTTATAATTTTCAATGTTAAAACCAAACAAAAATATTTTTTGAAATATTAGCTAATATTCTCTTAACTTTAGTAAACTGGTTATTAAAGCTAAAATGCATACTAAAATATTTTCTCTTGGTGTATGGGAAAATTTTAGTTTGAACTTGGCTTTATGCACAAAAAATATTTTTTAAATTTTTTTATTGATAAAAATAGAGTATTTTAATACCATATTTATATTTTTATTGTGTATTTAATTGGAATAGGTTTGCATGGCCTAACATGAAAAAAATAAAATAAGATAACACCAACCCATCATAAAAAATAGACCAACATCAGCCCGAAAGATTATAAATGGTTAATTATTGTGCACAGCACAGTAACTAGCCAATTATTTTCATTTGTTATAGAACATGAATTGTTCACGTTCTACATGCAAATAAAAGAAAATAGATAATGGAGTAGAGAACATTACCTGGCGTAAAAGGAGTGGTTGTTATCGTCTACGGTGGCAAAGACTTTGGTTGGTCCCAACGGCATTGCTTCTCCTATGGTTGTGTTTTTCTCTATTTTTGTTTTGCTCTTTTTTCTTCTTCTTCTATTTTTTATTCTCCTTCTCCCCTTGGTTTTCCTTCTCTTCTTTCTCTCTATTCCTCTGGTTTCTTTTTTTTTCTTCCCTCCTCTTTGTTTTCTTCCTTTCTTTTACTCTTTTTTTTCTTCTTCTCTTTCTCCCTTCTTCTTTATTTTTTATATTCTTTTTATCCCTCCTTTTTTTTAGGTCTTCCACCTCTCATGTGCTCTCTTTTCCTATATTTATAGAAAAAATAGAGGAGAGAGAGGCAAGGGTGGCTACTATGTAGATGCCTAAAAAACTACCTAAAAGGCATGTCCTCTTTTTTTTCACTGCCCTATGATAAACCATGGGTCAGAGTTTATACAAGTGAAATTATAGTCAGTATCTTTTTAATGCTTTTTAGAGAAAGAAGGAGACAAAAGCAGGGGAGGAAAAAATCTTCTTCTTCCCCTGCGTTGCGTGTTCAAAGAAAAAAGAAGACCTATAGTGCTGTTCAAAATGACACTTTTTTTAGCTTTTTTTTTTATGAATAATGGATAAAATACACCATTTCATTTAAAAGATAAAGGCTGCAAAAATGTGTTAGAGTTCACATCAGTCCTTAATTTGTGATTCGTTTAATCGAGTCCTCATTTACAATTTTAATTATAAAAATTAATTTACTTGCATCCCTATCAAATTCAATTGCTAGCTTTAAAGTTGGCTGCTTTTTTTATATTGGTCAATGGTCTTGAATTTATACAATTGCACCCTTAATTGCCTAAAAAATTTCTAATTTTTTCAATTTAGCTCTTAATCTAATTCAATTATAACCTCTCTGTTTACACGTGTTTTTTACTTTGATCCTTGGTTTTGGATTTCTTCAATTAAATTCTTAATTGGCTATCAAACTTCAATATATGTGCAATTAAGCATTTGATTTGATAAAATTAACTTTTAAAAATTATAATTTGATCCAAAAACTTTAATTTCTTCAAATTAAAGCTAAATTTACTTTAAAATCAATTTTTCTTGTAATCAAACCATTTATAAATCTAATTAAACCTCCAGTAAGTTTAATTGAGTCTAATAAATATATGATTTCGGACATTTTTTACTTAAATTAAATTTTCTTTATTAGTTGAGATCTTATTAGTCAATAATATATTGTTAAACCTTATATTTTTAAATTTACTCAACTAATTATTAGTTATTTTTTAGATATTTTAGTATTTTTTCCACTGTTATTTTTTTTTGGTTTTTCTCTTTCAAATATATATATATATATATATATATAAATGGATTGCAATAATTGTGACGAAGATTGACCGGTGACAAAATGGTTGCATGTTGCATGCACGAATCAACCGATGGGAGATGTGGATTACAAGAGACCAAGTCCTTAGGAGCTTTTCTGACTTCTTCGAAAAAAGTTGTTATGTTAGACTCTAGCTTAGCCTGCTTCTATTGTTATTCGCATCATGTGCTGTTGTTATTTGCTTCATGTTAGTTTCCTTGCTTTTAGGTAGTTTGTTGAGCTCCGGCCTATTTACAGAGCGGTTCAAAATATAAATAAAAAAGCAATTGTTTATCCAAAATCTGTGGTTTGTTCTCACCCGAAGAGGGCTATGTCTTGATAAATACTTCAACAATTCTGATTAGCAACTATCATTGGTATCAGAGCCTGGTTATTATTATGTCCACCAATAAAGAACGTATTAAAAGTCTAGAAGCTAGGCTTCGTAGACTGCAGGATGCCGTGTATCGAATGAAGCTGGGAATGGCAAACAAATTCAATCAATTGGAGGCCACTCAACCATATGTCTGAAATGCATTTTTTCCAACAAAGAAAATACCAACCACGACACTCATGAGCAAGACGCATATTCACGTTCTCATAGAGATAACAATGAGGGAATCCATTTGGTTGTCTTCCAAAACAGCCAAACTCGAGTTTCCCAGATTTTCAGAGGGCAACCCAACAAAGTGGTTTGCTCGAGTGGATCAATTTTTTGAGTTCCAAGCCACGATAGAAGCACAAAAGGTTTTTTTGGTGTCCTTTCACCTGGAAGGTGAAGCCAATTAATGGTGGAAATTGTTGAACCGCACACTTCGTGAAGAAAAGAGAGAGGTTATGTGGGCAATTTTTGAGAGGGAACTGTGGGCTTGGTCTGGACCTACGGACGTTGAAGATTTCGATGAGGCCCTCTCATATGTACGACAAGTAGGATCTCTGTGAGAGTATCAGCAAAAATTTAAAAAGTTAGGCGATCGAGTTTAGGGGTGGACTTAAAAGGTATTGGTAGGGACTTTTATGGGCGGATTAAAATCCAAGATTGCTGAAGGTATTCAGATGTTCAAATCACGAACACTGAAAGAAGTTATTAGCCTTACAAGGATGAAGGATGAACAGCTGGTTCGACGATGAAGATTCACATGACCACCCCAAATCAACAGTCCGAAACAGCTGGTTCGACGATGAGGATTCACATGACCACCCCAAATCAACAGTCCGAAACAGCTGGTTCGACGATGAAGATTCACATGACAGCCCCAAATAAACAGTCCGAAACCAAATCTTCCTAATCTTGTTAGCATCAAACCAACCTTCCCAATCAAACGCTTATCATAGAAAGAAATGCAGAAAAGACGAATCATAGGGTTGTGCTTTAATTGTAATGACAGATTCACTACATGTCATAAATGTCAAGGGTTGCAATTGTTGTATTGGAAGCACTTGTTGAAACCAGTTCCTTCAAATGTGAAGAAGTGACAGATGAACTTCATGTGGAGAGTGAAGGTGAAACAGAGCCAGAGCCCACCATTTCCCTGTATGCGCTAACAGGATGGTCCTCACCTAAGACAATGAGGGTGGAAGCCAAGATCGAATCACTGGAGGTAGTAGCCTTCATCGATAGCGATTCGACCATAACTTCATTAGTGACCATGTTGCTCGCCTTTTACGGTTACCCGTGGTTGCCACGGACCCTTTCAAAATGCGAGTTGCCAACAGGAAAAAGTTAAGTTGTCAATGGAGATTTTAACAGGTACTAGTCAACCTACCAGGTATTCCTTTTCTACTCACCTTATATGCTCTTCCCATAGCAGGTCTCAATATGGTATTGGGTTTTTAATGGTTGGAGATTCTAGGATCAATCATTTCCAGTTGGAAGCAACTCACTGTGGAATTTTAATAGGAGAATACACCATAAAAGTTGCAAGGATTGGACCAATGTTCAATCCAAAAAGCTTCCCTTAAAGAGTTGTCAAAGGAATTTCATCAAGTTCATTCTCTATTTGCCATCTGTATGCATTCACTAATGGACGTGGCGCAGGAAGAAATACAACCAATCATGCATAAATTCTTGGAACATTATGTAAATGTCTTTGCCGAACCCACCCAATTACCACATATAAGAGAAGTAGATTGTTTCATTCATCTAAAAGAAGGAATCGAACCAATTAACATATAGCCATATCAGTATGCATACTTCCAAAAGGTGGAAATTGAGAAGCAGGTGCAAGAAATGCTCAACCAAATTAGCTTACTTTCCTCCACGGTGTTACTAGTTACGAAGAAAGATGATAGTTGATGATTTTGTACTGACTATCATGCACTCAACACAGTGACTATTAAAGACCGCTTCCCCATCCCGACAATAGAAGATATGTTGGGTGAATTGCATGGTGCCACCTATTTTACCAAGTTAGATCTCAGGGCAGGATAGCACTAGGTCAGGTTTTATTCTCTAGACATTCATAAAACTACTTTTAGAATACACAATGGCCACTACAAATATTTAGTCATGTCTTTCGGCCTATGCAATGCCCCCTCCACCTTCCAAGCCATCATGAATTCGATCTTTTACGACATTTTAATTTATAGCTCTACCTGGGAAACTCATTTGCAATATGTGAATACAGTTTTAGAGGTATTATGGCACCATCAGTTTTTATCAAAGCAAACAAAATGTGTTTTTAGTCAGCATGAGCTTGAATATTTTGGGCATATTTTTACAGCACGGGGGTCAAGGTAGATATGGGAAAAATAGAAGTCTTGGTAGCGTGGCCTCGTCCTACTAGCATCTCTGGATTACGTGAGCTTTTAGGACTCATTAGGTATTACAGGAAATTTATGAAAAATTATGGTGTTAGCGCCCGCCCTCTCACCAATCTCCTAAGGAAGGGCCAGTTCGGCTGGAATGATGTAGCAGAAGCCACCTTCCTCACACTTAAAAAGTGTCATGACCACCACGCCAACGCTAGCGATGCCCAACTTCAATGAATCATTCACCATTGAAGCCGATACATCAGTTGATGGGATCGGTGCGGTCCTTTCTCAACAAGGGAAGCTATTTGCCTTTATGAGCTGGGCATTGGGAATCTCAAAGCGATCATGGTCTGTTTATACCAAAAAAATGTTGGCGATAATAGAAGCCATTTACATATGGCGACCTTACCTCCTTAGCAGGAAGTTCATCATTCGAATGGATCAATAGAGTCTTAAATACCTCCTAGAACAGCGAATCATAATCCTTGATCAACAACGATGGTTGGCAAAACTACTGGGATATGAATATGAAATTCAATACCATCCCGGTCGGGAAAATACCTCTGCAGATGCACTTTCACATAAAACAGCTAGCCCAATCCTCAATAGTTTATTTGTGCTGCAGGTCCACATATGGGAATAAATAAAGGAAGTTACACGTAGTAGTGAGTACACTATCTAGTTAAGGCGGGCCGCCCAAGGTCAGTTAGGAGCGTCCTACATGCTATGTAATGGCCTGGTTGTTTATAAAACCAGAGTAATGGTGCCTCAAGGTTAAGAGATTCACAAGAACATTATGGCCAAATTTCATGATAGTAAGCTTGCAGTCAACTTCGAAGTCCTAAGTACATATAAGAACCTAGCCCAGCAATTCTATTGGCCAAACATGTATAAAGATGTCCAAGAATACATTTCTACTCGTAACATATGCCAAAAGATAGAATTTGAAGCTTTCCCACTAGCAATTCTTCTCCAGCCGTTGCCCATTCCCTGCCAAGTATGGGATGACATTACACTTGATTTCATTGAAGGCCTACCTATATCCAGTGGTAAGGATACCATTCTGATGGTTGTCGATGGGCTTAGTAAGCATTCCTATTTTATGTCTTTAACTCATCCCTTCACTGCTAGGATGTTAGCCAAAAAATTAATGGAAGGTGTAGTCAAGCTTCATGGCATACACTAGTCAATAGTAAATAACTGTGACCCCATAAGAAACTTCTAGTAGCAATTCTTTACTGTATCAAGCACTAAACTCAAGCTTGGATCGTCATATCACCCACAAACCAATAGGCAGTCGGAAGTGGTGAATCATTGCCTTGAACAGTACCTTTGAAGCTTTGTTCATCAATGGCGAAAGAAATGGACAAAGTACCTACTATGTGCTGAGTTGTGGTGCAATACCACGTATCATATTTCTACTGACGCCATTTCGTGCGCTTTATGGTCACCTTCCACCAACAGTTCCCTGTTACCAAGCTAGACACTCACCTGTGAACAACATGGACCAAAGTTTAATTAGCAGGGACGAACTTCTTGAATAACTTAAATCCAATTTGGCAATGGCCCGTAATCGCATGAAACAGGGGGCTGATCGGAAATGACGAGACGTGGAATTTTAGGTAGGTGACATGGTGTTCTTGAAATTACAATCGTATCGGCACAATACTGTCTTTAAACATGCTCATCATAAGTTAGCAAGCCTATTCTTTAGGCTGTATCCAATTTTGCAAGGAATTGGCCAAGTTGCATTTAAGCTAAAGTTGCCTAAGGGTGCACGCATACATCCAATGTTCCATGTGTCGCTTCTTAAAAAATATGCTGGGGATAACAAAGGAGGTGAGTCTAGAATTAGCATCGGTAGCAGATGATGGAGCTGTGCTGCTTTTTTAGGCTGTATCCAATTTTGCAAGGAATTGGCCAGGTTGCATTTAAGCTACAGATGCCTAAGGGTGCACGCATACATCCGATGTTCCATGTGTTGCTTCTTAAAAAACATGTTGGGGATAACAAAGGAGGTGAGTATAGAATTAGCATCGGTACCAGATGATGGAGCTGTGCTGCTTTGGCCAACAACAATCCTTGATACACACTGGGTCAAGCAGGGCAAGAGATTTATTACGAAGCATATAGTTCGTTGGTGTTGCTTACCTCTGCAAAAAAAACTATATGATTAAAAGATTAATATTTTTTTTAAGTTTAGAAATATTAAAATAATAAATAATTCAGTAAGATCAGGATCGAACTATAAGAAAATTAATTGTATAAATTATAAATAACAATAATACAACAATAATAATAATAACAACAATGTAACCACAATAATAATAATACTAGTAGTAGTAGAAGAAAACGAAGAAGAAGAAAAAGTTGATGAAAACTTTGAGATGAAAAATTATCGTAAGGATTAAACAATAATAACAACAAATATCAAGATTAGTGGATTCACTAATGATATGTCAAACAAATATAGTATAAATTCTTATTACTCAAATGTCAAGGTTAGTGGATTCACTATGAAAGGAACTCGATTTGTTGTTAACATAAGTTATAATCATGAATGCTTAACGAGATTTACAAGTATTAGCATTAATCGAATAAGATGACTAATGTAATCATGTTAACAATCTATAATCAGATTAGAACCTCCTTTGTGTGTTGTTTCCAATTGAGTAATAAGAGTTTATACTATACTTGTTTGACATACCATTAGTGGAACCTTTAACCTTGATATTTGTCATTATTATTGTGTAATCCTTACATTAATATTTCATATCAAAGTTCTCATCTTCTTCTTCTTCTTCTCCTTTTTTTTCTTTATTATTATTATTACTATTATAATTGTTATTGTTATTATTATTATTATTGTTATTAATATTATTGTTGTTGTTGTTGTTGTTGTTGTATTATTGTTATTTATAATTTGTATAATTAACTTCCCTGTGGTTCGACCGTAGTCTTGCTGGGTTATTTATTACTTCAACACTCTTGCACTTGAAAGAAGACATCAATTTTTTAGTAATGTCAGCTAGCAAAAATCCTGAAGCAAGAAAAATGATATTTTTAGCAAACCAAAGCATTGAACAAAAAGAAAGTAAGGATTTGTTAGGAAAGTAATCATCAATTGGTATGATATCGAATGTAGAATCTATTATCACTCTTGACAAAAGATCTACATCAATATTTTCAGTGCCTTTTTCATTCTTGATTTCTTCCTGTTTGATCATGACATGATTGGTAGAGAATTAGTCTTTTCTTTATAATGTTCAGATTCAACCCCTTCCTTACCTCAAAGATTGACTCATCATCTTTCTCATAAGGTTCAAGAATTAGTTTTTGAATAACATTACCACTACAAAGTGTGATGATTGATTTGACTTGATCCATGTGTTGACTTCCAAAACTACTTGCATTTGCATTGTATTGCCCATTAGGATTTTGCTATGGTTGAGATGAAAACTTACCTTTCTCTTGAAAATTAAGAGTAGATATCAATTTTGCAAAAGTATCTTTAAAATTTATTATGCTTTGAGCAAGTTGAGTGTTGATTATCTCTTGCTTTTCAATGAATGCATACAAAGTTTCCTTAAAATTTCTTTTTAGAGGTGGAGCATAAGAAGGTGTATATCTATGAGAATTTTAAAAATTATAGTGTGCTTGAAACTGTGGTTATGAAGTTTATGCATTGTCACTCTTCCAACTAAAATTTAGATGATTTCTCCAACCAAGGTTGTATGTTTACGAGTATGGGTTATGATTTGGCATTTGAAAACTATTTAAAGCATAGACTTATTCATGGAGACATTTCTTAAAAGAAGATAAGGTTGGACAGTCATTAGTTGAGTATTTATTTGTTTTATAGATTTGACACGCAATGTCTTGAATAGATTTTAAGTGACCACTTCTTTTTCAATTCTAGTGTCTCGACTTTTCTAGCTAAATATGCAAACTTGGCTTGAAGGTCATGATCTTCCCAAGGTTGTACATACCTCCATTAGATATATAAGGTTGGATTTTACTTGGAGTCTCATACTTGCTTATAGTGTCCTAATTTTGAGCATTTTTAGCTAGCAAGTCTAGGTACTTCATTAAGATCTTTATCTTTAAAGGTTTTATTGCACATCAATTCAACCATTTGTTTATTTTTAAGTGTTAAGCCTTTATAAAAATATAAAACCAATCTCTATTTTTCAAAACCATAATGAAGGCAAGTATTAAGCAAGTCTCGATACCTATCCCAACAGTGGTAAAATGTTTCTCCTGGTTTTTTAGTAAAGGTTGTGATTTGTCTTTGAAAGAGTTTGTTTTATGAGAAGGGAAAAACTTCTTTAAAAATTATTGTTGCATTTTATCCCAAGCACAAATGGATACTAGTCTCAAATTTTATAGCTATGTTTTAGCTTTATTTTTTAATGAAAAAGGAAAAACAATTAATCTGATGGTGCTCATGCTATAATTTGAGTCATTATAGGTGTTAGAGACCTTCTCAAATTTCCTTAAATGCAAATATGAATTTTCTAAATCTAAGCTATGAAAAAAAGGTAAAAGTTGAATAATGCTTCGTTTAAAATTAAAATAAGATGCATCATGAGGGAAAATTATGCATGATGGTGCACTTGTTCTTATGGGATTCATATGGTCTATAAGTGTTTTAACATGGTTATTCTTATTATTCTCATTATGAAGTGATTGATTATTTTCTTCGATCATATTTTCTAAAAATGATGAGGATACCTTATAAAGTCTACCACTTAATGTATGTGACCACACTCTCATGCATGTGTAAGAATAGAATAAAAGGAAGAAGGAAACAAAAAAAGAAGAAACAAAACAAAAGAAACAAAGTTATATACAAAAAAAGTGAAAAGAGAAAATAAAACAAATACTATAATTTGTACAAGAACTTACCTTCCCGATAACAGCGCCAAAAACTTGACATATCCAAAAGATTGATGTCTTCTTTTAAGTGTAAGAGTGTTGAAGTAATAAATAACTCGGGAAGACCAAGATCAAACCACAGAGAATTTAATTGTATAAATTATAGATAATAATAATACAACAATAATAATAACAACAGTAGTAGTAGTAGTAATAGTATTAGTAATAGTAATAGAATAAAAAGAAGAAGAAGTTAAAGTTGATGAGAACTTTGAGATGGAAGATTAACGTTAAGATTAAACAATGATAATAACAAATGTCAAGATTAGAGGATCCACTAATGGTATGTCAAATAAGTATAGTATAAATTCTTATTACTTAAATGGAAACAACACATAAAGTAGGTTCCAATCAAATTATAAATTGTTAACATGATTACATTAGTTATCTTATTCAATTAATGCTAATACTTGTAAACATTGTTAGGCATTCATACTTATAACTTATGTTAACAACAAATCAAGTTCCTTTTATAACTCGGATGTCAGTTATACCATACAATATGGGCTATAAAAGTATCAAGCATTTATTGTTCTAAGTGTTATACAACATAAATCTAGATTAGTCATTTAATAAGCAAAGTATCAAAGAGTGAACAAGATAACAAATACAAAACATGTTAGTATCAAACATTAAAGTCCATGTTAAGTTTACACTATACTTATTCTTGCACCATTAGTATAATCTTTTCGCCTTGAAATAACAAACTTAGGTCAATATAATAAAAGAAAGAAAAATAAATAAACAAAAGAAGAACATAAATAAGATAAAAGTTAACTAGGTAAAGGAAAGGAAATGAAAGGCATAAACAAGATATTAATAAAAATAAAACTTAAAAATACAAAAAAAAAGTATAAAGAGAGAAAGCAAAAGCATGATCTTGATCTAGAGACCAAGATGCCTAAATACATGGCAAGTGCCTCCTTTTATAGGCCAAAATTAAAAACTATTGATTTGATGACTAATTGATGAGTGGGTGGCCAACTCTTAACTTGGTGACAATCCTTATCTTCTCTTGTCTACCCAAAACATTATTGATAACATCAGAATTGAAACCACTTAACCACATGAAATTGTAAAAAATTATCTTAGCTCTCTAAGAAAAGAAAATAAAGGTCATTTAGACTTCTAGAACTTTAGATATGGGCTAAACACTGAACAATGTGCGGGCTGTAGGACATATTCAAACTTCACTGTTGCTATAATTTCAACTTGTAAATGGTCTTATTAAATCTTGGGCTTCATATGAAAGTTGTAAGCCTATGTGTTACCTTTCTATTCATATAAAGTATACCTAAATTCAAGATCTAGAACTCTAGATATGACCCAATTACTAAATAGTGTTCCGGATTTCACGACACCAACATCTCTTTTCTAAGTTGGGTTATCTCTTTGTCTTTTCAATTTTAGTTCTTAAACTCATCAATCAATCCTTTTATTTATGTGATAGGTTTGGATTTAAAATGAATATTTATCTTAAATTAAAGGTATCTTATTGATTAGTACTTAAAAATACATTTTTATCAAGGTTTTATGTCATCATTTTGTAGTTGAAGTATCAATAACTCCTTAACTAAAACATGTTTTATAATAATATATCTAATAATATAAGATACCTTTAATTTATGGTAAATGTTCATTTTAAATGCAGGCCTATCACATAAATAAAAGGATTGATTGATGACTTTAAGAACTTCAATTGCAAAGGCAAAGAGATGATCAAACGTAGAAAAGAGATGTTGGTGCAATCTAAACCGGAATACTATTCGGTAATTGAGTCATATCTGGAGCTATAGATCTCAGATTTAGGTCCATTTTATATGGATGGAAAGGTAAGACATAGGCCTACAACTTTTATATGGAGCCCAAGATCTAAGAAGGTCATTTTCAAGTCCAAATTGTAGCAACAACAAAGAAGTTTGAATTTGTCTTCCAGCCTGAGCATTGTTCAATGTCTAGCCCATATCTGGAGTTTTGGAAGTGCAAATGATCTGAATTTTTTACACAAGATAGCTGAGACAATTTTCTACAACTTTTATATTTTCAAGTGGTTTCAATTTTGACGTTATCAATGATATTTTGGGCAGATAAGAGAAGATACGGATTGTCACCAAGTCAAGAGTTGGTCATCCACTCATCAATTAGTCATCAAATCAATAATTCCTAATTTAGGTCTATAAAAGGAGTCATTTGCCATGCACTTAGGCATCTTGGTTTCCAAATCAAGATCATGCTCTTGCTTTCTCTCTTTGTATTTTTTGTAATGTTTATGTTTTGCTTTCATTAATATCAAGTTTATCTTTTCATTTACTTAGTTAACTTTCATCTTATTTATATTCTCATTTTATTTACTTATTTATCTTTCTTTCATTATGTCTAGCTAAGTTTATTATGTCAAGGTGAAAAAGTTACACTAATGGTGTAAGAATAAGTATATTGTAAACTTAATATGGACTTTAATGTTTGATACTAACATGTTTTGTATTTGTTATCTTTTTCACTCTTTAATGCTTTGCTTTTTAAATGACTAATCTTGATTTATGTTGTATAACACTTAGTACAACAAATGCTTGACACTTTTATAACCCATATTGTATGGTATAACCAACACCTGAGTTAAGAAAGGAGCTTGATTTGTTGTTAATATAAGTTATAATCATGAATGCTTAACGAGATTTACAAGTATTAGTATTAATTAAATAAGATAACTAATAAGAGTTTATACTATACTTGTTTGACATACCATTAGTAGATCCTCTAACCTTGACATTTATTGTTATCGTTGTTAAACCTTTACGTTAATATTTCATCTCAAAGTTCTCATCTTCTTCTTATTCTTCATCATTATTATTATTAGTATTACTACTACTATTATTATTAGTACTATTCTTATTCTTCTTGTTGTTGTTATTACTATTATTGTTGTTGTTGTTGTTGTTGTTGTTGTTGTTGTTTTTTGTAATTTGTACAATTAATCTCCCTATGGTAGGACCCCGGACTTGCCAAGTTATTTATTACTTCGACACTCCTGCACTTGGGAGAAGACATCAATCTTTTAGTCGTGTCACTTATATTATTAGATATGTTATTATAAAACATGCTTTAGTTAAGGAGTTATTGATACTTCAAGTGCAAAAATGATGATATAAAACGTTAATAAAAATATACTTTTAAGTACTAATCAAGAGGTCACCTGAGAAAATTCTTAGATGCTGCAGCAACAGTTTCCTACCGTGGATTTTGAGGACAAAGATCCACTCGATGAGGAAGGATTTGATAGGCCACTACAAAGGTCCACTGCTAAAAAAATGGTTGCATACACAAATCAACCTATAGGAGATGTGGATTACAAGTATTGTGGTGAACTTTTCTGATTATTTTGAATAAGTAGTTATTTTAGACTCTAGCTTAGTTTGCTTTTGTTGTTATTTTCCTGTTAGTTTCCTTACTTTTAGGTAGTTTGCTTAGTTTGTTAAGTTACAACTTATTTAAAAAGTTGTTCAAAAATAAAAATAAAAAAGCAATTGTTTATTTAAAATCTATTGTTTGTTCTCACCTAAAGAGAGCATATATCTTGGTAAATCCTTTAACTATTATGATTGGGACCTATCATAGTCTTTCGTAAACTCTTCTATATCCTTTCATGATCTAACCTTTCCATGAGAATTTCAGCTCAAAACTACCTAAATCCATCAAACCACAATCCATGCCTATTTTCCAAACTGAATGCATATTTTAATATCCACAGGAGCACCATTGAATTTTTTTAACTTTAAGAGAATCTTAGTGAAATCTCCCATAATAACCCAAGGAAAAGAGATTGATTCGAATAGGGTTCACTAGGATAGACATAAACCATGGTATAGAGTTAAGGCTCCCCACTCTTATCATTAGCAATTGTATGTATGAAGTACCAAGAGTGTTGTAAGATCTTTATATAACCTTAAACTTTATCCCACAATAACCAAAGACCCATTGATCTACACTGAGCCTCAACTCTTTACAATAGAATCAAAATTTATTTTTTCTATAATTTTATCAACCATTTTTCTATAGATGATTAGTACTTAAAAGTTTGTTTTTATCGAGATTTTATATCATTATTTTACACTTGAAGAATTAATAACTCCTTAACTAAAGCACGTTTTATAATAATATATCTAATAATATAGATACCTTTAATTTATAGTAAATATTTATTTTAATTGCAGGCCTATCACATAAATGAAAGGATGAATTGATGAGTTTAAAAACTGAAATTAAAAGGATAGAGAGATTGCCAAACTTAGAAAAGAGATGTTGGTGTAGTCCAAACCAGAACACTGTTCTGTAATTAGGTCATATGTGAAGTTGTAAATCTTGGATTTAGATCTACTTTATATTGATGGAAAGGTAAGACATAAGCCTACAACTTTCATGGGAGCTCAAGATTTAAAAAGGTTATTTTCAAGTCCAAATTATAGCAACAATAAAAAAGTCTGAATCAGTCCTCTACCCTGAACATTGTTTAGTGTTTGGCCCATATCAGGAATTCTAGAAGTCCAAATGACCTCCATTTTTTTTCCTGGAATGCTTATACAATTTCCTATAACTTTCATGTTTATGTAGTTCCAATTCTGATGTTATCAATGATGTTTTGGGCAGACAAGAGGAGATAAGGATTATCACCAAGTCAAGAATTGGTCACCCACTCATTAATTAGTCATCAAATCAATGGTTCCTAATTTTTTCCTATAAAAAGAGGCATTTGTCATGCATTTAGGCATCTTAGTTTCTAGATCAAGATCATGCTATTGTTTTCTGATTAGTACTCAAAAGTGCATTTTTATCATGGTTTTATATCATCATTTTGCACTTAAAGTATCATAACTCCTTAACTAAAGTACGTTTTATAATAATCTATCTAATAATATAAGATACCTTTAATTTGTGGTAAATGTCCATTTTAAATGCAGGCCTATCACATAAATAAAAGGATTGATTGATGACTTTAAGAACTTCAATTGCAAAGGCAAAGAGATGATCAAACTTAGAAAAGAGATGTCGGTGCAATCCAAACCGGAACACTGTTCGGTAATTGGGTCATATCGGGAGCTATAGATCTCCGATTTAGGCCTACTTTATATGGATGG
>SRLM01001199.1:3355-54355 GCA_015708895.1 Populus ilicifolia | reverse complement strand
TAATATTTATTTTATTTTCTCTTTTCACTTTTCTTGTATATAACTTTGTTTCTTTTTTCTTGTTTCTTCTTCTTTTGTTTTCTTTTTTTCATTTATTCTATTCCTACACGTGCATGAGAGTGTGGTCACGTACATCAAGTGGTAGACTTTGTATATCCTCATCATTTTCAGAAAATATGGCTGAAGAAGATAATCAATCACTTTATAATGAGAATAATGAGAATAACCGTGCTAGAACACTTAGAGACCACATGAATCCAACAAGAACAAGTGCACCATCATGCATAGTTTTTCCTCCCGATGCATCTCATTTTAATTTTAAGCCAGGCATTATCCAACTTTTACCTTCTTTTCATGGTTTAGAATTGGAAAATCCATACTTGCATTTAAGGGAATTTGAGGAGGTCTGCAACACATATAATAATCTAAATTGTAGCATGAACACCATCAGATTAAAGCTTTTTCCTTTTTCATTAAAAGATAAAGCTAAAACATGGCTACAAAATTTAAGACCAGAATCCATTTGTGCTTGGGATGAAATGCAACAACAGTTTTTAAAGAAGTTTTTCCCATCTTATAGAACAAACTCTTTTAAAAGACAAATCACCATTTTCACTCAAAAACCAGGAGAAACATTTTACCAATGTTGGGATAGGTATCGAGACTTATTTAGTACTTGTCCTCATCATGGTTTTGAAACATGGAGATTGGTTTCATATTTTTATGAAGGGTTAACACCTAAAGGGCCAACCACAACCCATACTCACAAACATACAATCCTAGTTGGAGAAATCATCCAAATTTTAGCTGGAAGAGTGATGCACAACTTCACAACCACCATTTCAAGCACACCATAATTTCCAAAATTCTCATGGATATGCACCTTCTTATGCTCCACCTCCTAGAAGAAATCTTAGGGAAACATTGCATGCATTCATTGAAAAGCAAGAGACAATAAATACTCAACTTGCTCAAAACATGACAGATTTTAAAGATACTCTTGCAAAATTAACATCTGCTCTCAGTTTCCAAGAGAAAGGTAAGTTTCCATCTCAACCACAACAAAATCCCAAGGGGCAATACAATGCAAATGCAAGTAGTTCTGGAAGCCAACACATGGATCAAGTCAAATCAGTCACTACTCTTCGCAGTGGTAAGGTTATTGAAAAACCTTCTCTTGAACCTTATGAGAAAGATGATGAGTCAATCTCTGAGGGTAAGGAAGAGGTTGAACCTAAAAATTGCAAAGAAAAGACTGATTCTCCGCCAGCACTTCCATTTCCTCAGGCCATGACCAAACAAAGGAAAGTCAATCACAACTTTGAAATTTTTGAAACTTTCAAACGGGTAAGAATCAATATACCTTTGCTGGATGTTATTAAACAGATTCCTTCCCATTCTAAATTTTTGAAAGATCTATGCACTGTGAAGAGGAAACTGAATGTGAAAAAGAAAACCTTTCTAGCCGAACAAGTAAGTGCCATTCTTCAGAACAATAATGCTTTAAAATATAAAGACCCTGGTTGTCGTACAATTTCTTGCTTTATTGGAGAGCATAAAATTGAAAGAGCCTTACTTGATCTTGGTGCTAGTGTGAATTTACTTCTATATTCAGTTTTTCAGAGTCTCAATCTAGGTGAGTTAAAACCAACTCCTATAACTCTTTTACTTGCCAATAGATCTATAAAAGTGCCTAGAGGAATAATTGAAGATGTGTTAGTACAAGTCAATAAATTCATTTATCCCGTGGGTTTTGTTGTCTTGGACACACAACCTGTTGAAGCATGTAATTCATTTCCTGTTATTTTAGGACGTCCCTTTCTTGCAACTTCTAACGCATTGATTAATTGTAGGAATGGACTGATGAAGCTATCATTTGGAAACATGACATTGGAGATGAATATTTTCAACATTTGCAAGCAACCTCGACATGATAATGATTTACAAGAAGTAGATCATATTGACGAATTAGTTTATGATCAACTTGAATCTACTTTAAGTAAAAATGAGTTGGATGAATCAGAAGATTTGCAAATGATTTATTCTCAGGAAGAAATCACGGATGAAAAAAGCACCGAAATTGTTGATGCGGATCTTTTGTCAACAGTGACAACAAATTCGACATCTGGCATCACACCAATCGATGATTACTTTCCTAACAAATCCTTACTTTCTCTTAATCCAATGCCTTGGTATGATAAAAATATTAATTTTCTTGCTTTAGGAGATTTGCTAGTTGATTGGAGTACCAAAGACAAAGAAAAGTTTTTGAACGAAGTGAAGAACTTTTATGATGTGCAAGATTGAGATTGTTAATGAATTATAGAATTCCTAAAGATATTCGCTAGTTGATTGAAGCAAAAGTCCGATTATCAGGTGAGTCGTCTAACTCCTTCATTTCACACATGCCTGGAACAGGTACAAGCACTTTTACAAAGAAATGTCATGCAAAACGACTGAAAGTTTGTCATCGATGTGCTAAATGGACTTGTAATACACAATGTCGTTCTTTAGGAATGGTATCTATAAATCGTGAAGATAAAATACAATTCATTAAAGATGGCTTGAGTAAGGAGTTTTTAGATAACCTTCTATTGACTCTTGAGACGCATCCTAGTGGAGATTTATTACTTCGACACTCCTGCGCTTGGGAGAAGACATTAATCTTTTAGTCATGTCACTAGAGTCTCACACTCTCTCTCTCTCTCTATTTATTTATTTACTTTTAAAGAAAGCATGTATATGTACAAGTTGTTGTGATTATGACTCACATCTTCCCTTGGTTTTACGTCTAAAAATGGCTTAAATGCCCTATATGGGTTGGGGATAGGCTTCCCATCCAGTTTTCTTAAAAACTGGCAAACAGAGTCTTTTTTAGTTAGATTCCCAAGACTAAGTAGATCATGTTCTTTATGAAATAGTGGCCATAAATCATGAATTGCACGATGCACATCTCCACTAGGATGCATCTCAAGAGTCAATAAAAGGTTATCTAAAGACTCCTTACTCAGGCTATCCTTAATGAATTGTATTTTATCTTCACGGTTTATAGATACCATTCATAAAGAACGATATTGTGTATTACAAGTCCATCTAGCACATCGATGACAGACTTTTAGTCGTTTTGCATGACGCTTCTTTGCAAAAGTACTTTTATTTGTTCCAGGCATGTGTGAAATGAGGGAGGGAGTTAAAAGACTCACCTGATAATCGGACTTTTGCTTCAATCAACCAGCGAATATCTTCAGGAATTCCATGATTCATTAACAATCTCAATCTTGCACATCTAGCACAGTAAATTTTTGTAATCACATTCTAAGGCAGAGTGGGAAAATACTTTTTCAATTTTGCTAGAGTAGTGTCCATTTTCAAATGAGAATTGGAAAAGAGATTCAAAGAATTGGACAAATATATATACATATATTAGTTATTGTAGGAAATTGAAAGAACCGACTTACGTCACGGAGTACCATTATCCGCCATTTGACCGGGGTAAGAGAAACTAGCAAAAAATCACTTAAAATAATAATAGTAATAATAATAATCAATCTTTATATACAGGATCACCCAATTCAATAAAGTCATGTTCAACTGAAAAATTGTCAAAATAAACTTTCAGACGTTGTCCATTTACCTTGAAAACATTGTCATTCTTTGGATTCTAGATGTCGTAGGCCCTATATGGATACACATGTTTCACAATAAAAGGACCGCTCCATCTTGATCTTAATTTTCCAGTAAATAAATGTAGTCGAAAATTATAAAGCAAGACTTTTTGACCAACATTGAATGTTTTTCTCAGTATATTCTTGTTATGAAACTCTTTGATTCTTGCTTTATGAATTCTTGAATTTTCATATGCATCATTTCTTATTTCCTCAAGCTTATTTATTTGTAATTTTCGCAGTTGACTAGCATCATTCAGATTTGAATTGAAAGCTTTAATAGCCCAATACGCTTTATGTTCAAGTTCCACAGGCAAGTGACAAGGTTTTCCATAGACTAGTCTATAAGGTGACATACCTAATGATGTTTTATAAGCAGTTCGATAAGCCCAAAGTGCATCATTAAATCTTAAAGACCAATCTTTCCTATTAGGGTTCACTGTTTTCTCCAAAATGTGTTTGATCTCCCTATTAGCAAGCTCTACTTGTCCACTTGTTTGAGGGTGATAAGAGGTGGCAACTTTGTGTTTGATTCCATATTTCTTCATTAAAGACTCAAATAGCTTGTTGCAGAAATGTGTTCCACCATCACTTATTATGGCTCGAGGGACTCCAAATTGACTCAAAATATTTTCTTTCAAAAACTTTATCACTGTTTTGTGATCATTGTTTTGACTTGGAATTGCCTCTATCTATTTTGAAACATAATCTACTACGACTAATATGTACAAGAAACCAAATGATGGAGGAAATGGACCCATGAAATCTATACCCCAACAGTCAAAGATCTCAATAACAAGAATAGGATTTAAAGGCATCATGTGACGTTTTGAAATTGATCCCAACTTTTGACAATTTTCACAAGACTTGCAGAATGCATGTGAGTCTTTGAACATGGTAGGCCAATAAAATCCACTTTGTAAGATTTTTGCAGTTGTCTTTCTTGATGAGAAATGGCCCCCACATGCCTCAAAATGACAAAATTTAATGACACTACTTACCTCATTGTCAGGAATGCATCTTACCTTCTTGATGTGCATTAAGTTTGGAAGAGATTATTACCGAAAAAGTTTCATTTTCTCCCAAAAATTAGTATTTGAGATTGGATGGTAATGGCTTCAAATCAGGTTTGGGTGGTTGAACACTTGAAGGTGTGGATTTAATTGATCGTGGTGGCAATTCCTCAATTTGTGGCCTCCAATTACTTGTCTTTGATTCTTCCTAAAAATAAATCATTTGCAAATCATCAGATTCATCAATCTCAATTTCACTAAAAGTGGTTGGAAATTGATCATGAATTAATTTTTTAGTAAAATTCATTTCCTGTAAATCATTATCATCTCTAGGTTGCTTGTAAATGTTGAAAATATTCATCTCCAATGTCATGTTTCCAAATGATAGCTTTATCAGTCCATTCCTACAATTAATCAATGCGTTATAAGTTGCAAGAAAGGGACGTCCTAAAATAACAGGAAATGAATTACATGCTTCAACAGGTTGTGTGTCCAAGACAACAAAACCCACAGGATAAATGAATTTATTGACTTGTACTAACACATTTTCAATTATTCCTCTAGGCACTTTTATAGATCTATCAGCAAGTAAAAGAGTTATAGAAGTTGGTTTTAACTCACCTAGATTGAGACTCTGAAAAACTGAATATGGAAGTAAATTCACACTAGCACCAAGATCAAGTAAGGCTCTTTTAATTTTATGCTCTCCAATAAAGCAAGAGATTATAGGACAACCAAGGTCTTTATATTTTCAAGCATTATTATTCTGAAGAATAACACTTACTTGTTCGGCTAGAAAGACTTTCTTTTTCACATTTAGTTTCCTCTTCACAGTGCATAGATCTTTCAAAAATTTAGCATAGGAAAGAATCTGTTTAATAGCATCCAGCAAAGGTATTTTGATTCTTACCTGTTTGAAAATTTCAAAGATTTCAGAGTTGTGATTGACTCATCATCTTTCTCATAAGGTTCAAGAGAGGGTTTTTCAATAACCTTACTAGTGCGAAGAGTAGTGACTGATTTGACTTGATCCATGTGTTGGCTTCCGGAACTACTTGCATTTGCATTGTATTGCCCTTTGGGATTTTGTTATGGTTGAGAAAGAAACTTACCTTTCTCTTAGAAATTGAGAGCAGATGTTAATTTTGCCAGAGTATCTTTAAAATCTATCATGTTTTGAGCAAGTTGAGTATTGATTGTCTCTTGCTTTTCAATGAATACATGCAATGTTTCCTCAAGATTTCTTCTAGGAGGTGGAGAATAAGGAGGTGCATATCCATAGGAATTTTGGAAATTATGGTGTGCTTGAAATGGTGGTTGTGAAGTTTATGCATTGCTCTTCTAGCTAAAATTTGGATGATTTCTCCAACCAGGGTTGTATGTTTATGAGTATGGGTTCTGGTTGGCCCTTTGGAAACTGTTTAAAGCATGGGCTTGTTCATGGAGACATTCCTTAAAAGAAGGCAAGGTTGGATAGTTATCGGTTGAGTGTTCATTTGTTTCACATATTTGATATGCAATGTTTTCAACAGATTTTAATTGACCACTCTTTTTCAATTCTAGTGCCTCGACTTTTCTAGCAAAAGATGCAAACTTGGCTTAAAGGTCATGATCTTCCCTAAAGTTGTACATACCTCCACTAGATGTATAAGGTTGAGTTTTACTCAGTGCCTCATAAGTACCCGCGGTGTCCCAATTTTGATTTTTAGCTAATAAGTCTAAGTACTCCATTGCTTCATCAGGGTCTTTGTCTTTAAAAGTTCCATTGCACATCAATTCAACCATTTGCCTATCTTTAGGTGTTAACCCTTCATAAAAATGTGAAACCAATCTCCATGTTTCAAAACCATGATGAGGGCAAGTACTAAGTAAGTCTCGATACCTATCCCAACATTGGTAAAATGTTTCTCTTGGTTTTTGAGTGAAAGTGGTGATTTGTCTTTTGAAAGAGTTTGTTCTATGTGATGGGAAAAACTTCTTTAAAAATTGTTGTTGCATTTCATCCCAAGCACGAATGGATCCTGGTCTCAAATTTTGTAGCCATGTTTTAGCTTTATCTTTTAATGAAAAAGGAAAAAGCTTTAATCTGATAGTGTTCGTGCTACAATTTAAATTATTATATGTGTTGCAGATCTCCTCCAATTCCCTTAAATGCAACTATGAATTTTCCAATTCAAAACCATGAAAAAAAGGTAAAAGTTAAATAATGTCTGGCTTAAAATTAAAATGAGATACTTCGAGAGGAAAAACTATGCATGATTGTGCACTTGTTCTTGTTGGATTCATGTGGTCTCTAAGTGTTCTAGCACGGTTATTTTCATTATTCTCATTATGTGTAGGAATAGAATAAATGGAAAAGGAAAACAAAAGAAGAAGAAACAAGAAAAAAAGAAACAAAGTTATATACAAGAAAAGTGAAAAGAGAAAATAAAATAAATATTATAATTTATACAAAACTTACCTCCCCGGCAACAATGCCAAAAACTTGACACGACGAAAAGATTAATGTCTTCGCCCAAGTGCAGGAGTGTCGAAGTAATAAATAACCCGGCAAGACCAGGGTCGAACCACAGGGAGGTTATTGTACAAATTATAAATAACAATACTACAATAATAATAACAACAACAATAATAATAATAATAATCATAATAATAATAATAATAATAATAAGAACAACAACAACAACAACAATAATAAAAAAGAAGAAGAAGATGAGAACTTTGAGATGAAATATTAAAGTAAGGATTAAACAATGATAATAAATAATATCAAGGTTAGAGGTTCCACTAATGGTATGTCAAACCAGTATAATATAAACTCTTATTATTCAATTGGAAACCACACATAAAGGAGGTTCCAATCAGATTATAAATTGTTAACATGATAACATTAGTCATCTTATTCAATTAATGCTAATACTTGTAAATTTTTGTCAAGCATTCATGATTATAACTTATGTTAACAACAAATCAAGTTCCTTTCATAGCTCAGGTGTCGGTTATACCATACAGTATGGGCTATGAAAGTGCCAAGCATTTGTTGTACCAATTGTTATACAACATAAATCAAGATTAGTCATTTAACAAGCAAAGTATTAAAGAGTGAACAAGATAACAAATATAAAACATGTCAGTATCAAACATTGAAGTCCATATTAAGTTTACATTATACTTATTCTTACACGATTAGTGTAACCTTTTCACCTTGACATAATTAACTTAGCTAGACATAATGAGAGAAAGAAAAATAGATAAACAAAATAAGAACATAAAACTTAACTAAGTAAAGGAAAGGAAATGAAAGACATAAACATAATATTAATGGAAACAAAGCATAAACATTATAAAAAATACAAAGAGAGAAAAGAAGAGCATGATCTTAATCTGGACACCAAGATGCCTAAATGCATGGCAAATGCTTCCTTTTATAGGCCAAAATTAGGAACTATTGATTTGATGACTAATTGATGAGTAGATGGCCAACCCTTGACTTGGTGACAATCCTTATCTTCTCTTGTCTGTCTAAAACGTCATTGATGACGTCCAAATTAGAGCCACTTGAAAACATGAAAGTTCTAGGAAATTGTCTCAGCTTTCTTATTAAAACATTCAGCTCATTTCAACTTCTAGAACTCTAGATATGGCTAAAATACTGAACAGTGCTCGGGCTGGAGGACAAATTCGAGCTTCTTTGTTGTTACAACAATTTGGACTGGAAAATGACCTTTTTACATCTTGGGCTCCATATGAAAGTTGTAGGCCTATGTCTTACCTTTCCATCCATATAAAGTAGACCTAAATCTGAGATCTATAGCTCCAGATATGACCCAATTACCGAATAGTATTCCAGTTTGGATTGCACCGACATCTCTTTTCTAAGTTTGATCATCTCTTTGCCTTTGCAATTGAAGTTCTTAAAGTTATTAATCAATCCTTTTATTTATGTGATAGGCCTGCATTTAAAATAGACATTTACCACAAATTAAAGGTATCTTATATTATTAGATAGATTATTATAAAATATACTTTAGTTAAGGAGTTATTGATATTTCAAGTGCAAAATAATGATATAAAATCATGATAAAAATGCACTTTTGAGTACTAATCACTATACTTATTCTTAGACCATTAATGTAACCTTTTCACCTTGACATAACAAACTTACCTAAACATAATGAAAGAAAGAAAAATAAAAAATAAATAAAACATAAAAAAATAAAAGTTAACTAAGGAATAGAAATGAAAGGCATAAATTTGATATTAATGGAAGCAAAACATAAGCAATACAAATAGAGAAATCAAGAGCATGATCTTGATCTGGAAACCAAAATGCCTAAATGTATGGTAAATGCCTCCTTTTACATGCTAAAATTGAAAACTATTGATTTGATGACTAATTGATGAGTAAGTGGCCACTTCTTGACATGGTGACAATCCTCATCTTTTTTTATCTGCCCAAAATATCATTAATAACATCAGAATTGGAACCACTTAAAAGCATGAAAGTTATAGGAAATTATCTCAAATTTATGGGAAAACAGATGGAGGTCATTTGGACTTCTAGAACTCCAAATATAGGCCAAACACTAAACAGTATTTGGGCTACAACACAAATTCAAAGTTCTTTGTTGTTATTACAATTTGGACTTGAAAATGATCTTTTTAAATCTTGGGCTCCATGAAAGTTATAGGCCTATGTCTTACCTTTCCATCCATATACAGTAGACCTAAATTTGAGATCTACAGCTTTAGATATAATCTAATTATCGAATATTGTTCCAGTTTGGACTGCACCAGCATCTCTTTTCTAAGTTTGGTCATCTCTTCGACCTTTCAATTTCACTATTTCAACTCATCAATCAATCCCTTCATTTACATGATAGGCCTGTATTTTGGATGAATATTTACCATAAATTAAAGGTATCTTATAGTATCGGACTTGTTATTTTAAAACATTTTCTAGTTAAAGAGTTATTGATACTTCAAATGCAAAATGATAATATAAAACCTTCATAAAAACACACTTTTAAGTACTAATCACACCCCCTAACCAGCTTATTACTAGCCCCTAGTAATTAAAGCGTTAAAATACAAAAACAATTTGCAAATTCCACAAAGTAAAGTGTTCATCATTCAACTTCCATTAATCTATTCAGATAAAAAAACTCTTATTAAATTTATGTTTAATACCTCTTAAACAAGATATTAATAAATCTTTTTTTATGCTTAATATATCAACACATAGTTGTGGAGCTTTACTTGGAAGAAAACAAAATTTTTGTTCTAATATGTAAGGTTAACTTCCTCAAAAAAATTTTTTAATATATACATGTAACTTAAAACACAATGCATCTTTAACCCATATAACAAGCTTGCAGCTAATGACTCTCAAACCAGTTGGTCTTAGGGCATTAGATGAGACACCCCTATAAGCTTAGTAAGTCAGGTTGGTTTCAACTAATGACTCTCAAACTAGTTGGTCTTAGGGCATTAGGTGAGACACCCTTATAAGCTTAGTAACTCGGGTTGCAGATACTGACATATTTGGGTTAGCATTGAACCAATAGCTTTCAATTCAATTGACTTTAGGGTATTAGGTGTTAAGACATGCGTTGGGGCTTAATTGTTTAGGTTAGGGAGGCTACAAAACCAAATTTATCTACGTTTTTATTATCATTATTTTTTTCTCTTTTTTTTTCACAATTTATATACTATCCCTTTTCTTTTATTGTTATGTTTAACAAAAAAAACATAAATATAATAATTCAATGTACAACCCACAATCATATGTTAAAGTATGTGTGTGAAAATGAAGGTTTAAATGTACTTGTTAAATGAGTATATAAGCAGAATTAAACGATAACAGTGCAAGAGTTTATAAACCTAAATATTTCAAAAGGTATTTTGGTAGACCTTGTTATGAATATTTCAAATAACCATTGAAAAATGTTAACCCAAATATGTCTTAAGAGTCAATAAAATTCCTTCTTACTTGTTATCTTAGTAACAACAATTTGTAAATGGTTTATAAAATAAAAAACATAATTAGTTTTCTTTTTTTTCAATATCAACTACTATCCTCTCCCCCCTACCAAAACAAGACATTGTCCTTAATGTCCTAAGGTAGAAAGATAGAGTATAGAAGACATCACCTGAAATACCAAATACTGACAAACCTGAAACACACTAAAACAAATATAAGAAACAAGACACAAATATTATGCTTTATTAATAAAACCAAAAGACATAATTTTTTACAACCTAAGATTCAAATCATAGTTATGATTGTGGCCCACATCTTTCCTTGGTTTTACGTCCAAGAACGGCTTAAACGCCCTTTATAGGATGGAGATAGGTTTCTCATCCAATTTTCTTAAAAACTAGCAAATATGGTCTTTTTTTAGTCAAATTCCTAATACTAAGTCAATCATGTTCTTTATGAAAATGGGGTCATAAATCATGAGATGCAAAATGCACATCTCCACCAAAATATGTCTTAAAAGTCAGTAAAAGATTATTTAAAGATTCCTTATGTTTTGAAATAAACCCTGACTTTTAACAATTTTCATAAGCTTTGCAGAATGCATGTGAGTCCTTGAATATGGTGGGCCAATAAAATTTATTTTAAAAAATTTTTATAGTTGTCTTTTTTTACGATAAATAACTCTCACATGCTTCAAAATGAAAAAGTTTAATGACACTACTTACCTCATTATCAGGAATAAATCTTTGAAATATTTGATCAAGAAAATATTTAAACAAGTAAGGGTCATTCTAATAAACATTTTGCATATCGCTTAAAAAATTTCTTTCATCTTGGGTACTTTAATGAGCTGGCAAATCTTTTGAAGCAAAAAAATTAATTTTTTTTTATCATACCAAGGCATTGGACTAAGAGAAAGTAAGGATTCGTTTGAAAAGTAATTATCAATTGGTGTGATGTCGAATGTCGAATCCATTGTCACTCTTAACAAAAGATCCACACCAATATTTTAGGTGCCTTTTTCATATGTGATTTCTTTCTGAGAGTAAATCAGTTGCAAATCTTCAAACTCTTTTTTACTTAAAGTAAATTCAAGTTGATCATAAACTACTTCCTCAATATGACTTACTTCTTGTAATTCATTATCATCTTCAGGTTGCTTGCAAATGTTGAAAATATTCATCTCTAATGTCATGTTTTCAAATGATAGTTTCATCAGTCCATTCTTATAATTAATCAATGCATTAGAAGTTGCAAAAAACAGATATCTTAAAATAATTGAAATGAATTACATTTTTCAACAGGTTATGTGTCTAAGACAATAAAATCCACAAGATAAATGAATTTATCAACTTTTATTAACAAATCTTTAATTACTTCTCTAGATACTTTTATAGATCTATTAGTAAGAAAAAGAGTTGTAGAAGTTGGTTTTAACTCACCTAGATTGAGACTTTAAAAAACTGAATATGGAAGTAAATTCACACTAGCTCTAAGATCAAGTAAGGCTCTTTTAATTTTATGTTCTCCAATAAAGTAAGAAATTATAGGACAACTAGGGTCTTTATATTTCAAAGCATTATTGTTTTGAAGAATGACACTTACTTGTTTGGCTAAAAAGGTTTTCTTTTTCATATTTAGTTTTCTCTTTACAATGCACAGATCTAACAAAAATTTAGCATAAGAAGGAACCTATTTAATAACAACCAATAAAGGGATATTGATCTTTGCCTATTTGAAAGTTTCAAGGATTTCAGAGTTGTGATTGACTTTTTTTGTTTGGACATGACATGAGAAAATGGAAGTGCTAGTAGGGAATCAATCTTTTCTTTACAATTTTCAGATTCAACCCCCTCCTTACCATTAGAGATTGATTCATCATTTTTTCACAAGGTTCAAGAGTGGGTTTTTTAATAACCTTACCACTATGAAGAGTAGTGACTGATTTAACTTGATCCATGTGTTGGCTTGTAGAACTACTTGCATTTGCATTGTATTACCCCTTGGGATTTTGTTATGGTTGAGATGAAAGCTTACCTTTCTCTTGGAAACTGAGAGCAAATGTTAATTTTGGATAAGTATCTTTAAAATTTGTTATGTTTTAAGCAAATTGAGTATTGATTGTCTCTTGCTTTTTAATGAATGTATGCAATGTTTCCTCAAGATTTCTTCTAGTTGGTGGAACATAAGGAGGTGCATATTCATGAGAATTTTGAAAATTATGGTGTGTTTGAAATGGTGGTTATAAAGTTTGTGCATCATTGTTATTATCACTTTTCCAACTAAAATTTGGGTTATTTTTCCAATCAGGGTTGTATGTTTGCGAGTATGGTTTATGATTGTACCTTTGAAAACTGTTTAAAGCATAAGCTTGTTCATGGAGACATTTCTTAAAAGAAGGCAAAGTTGGACAGTCATTGTTTAAGTGTTCATTTGTTTCACATATTTGACATGCAATGTTTTCAATAGATTTTAATTGACCACTCTTTTTCAATTCTAGTGCCTCGACTTTTCTAGCTAAAGATGCAAACTTGGCTTGAAAGTCATAATATTCTCTAAGGTTGTCCACACCTACACTAGATAGATGGGGTTGAGCTTTACTCGATGCCTTATAAGTACCCGCAGTGTCCTAATTTTGAGTATTTTCACCTAACAAGTCTAAATACTCGATTGCTTTATTAGAGTCTTTATCTTCAAAAGTTTCATTGCACATCACTTCAACCATTTGCCTATCTATTAATGTTAACCCTTCATGAAAATATAAAACCAATCTCCAAATTTCAAAACCATGATGACGGTAAGTATTAAGTAAGTCTCGATACCTATCCTAACATTGGTAAAATGTTTCTCCTAATTTTTCAGTGAAAGTGATAATTTGTCTTTTGAAAGAGTTTGTTCTATGAAATAGAAAAAACTTATTTAAAAATTGTTATAGCATTTCATCCTAAACACAAATGGATTCATGTTTTAAATTTTGTAGCCATGTTTTAGCTTTATCTTTTAATGAAAAGAAAAAAGCTCTAATCTGATGGTGTTTATGCTATAATTTGAGTTATTATAGGTGTTACAAACCTCCTCAAATTCCTTTAAATGCAAGTATGGATTTTCTAAATCTAAGCCATGAAAAAAAAGTAAAAGTTGAGTAATATCTGGCTAAAAATTAAAATGAGATGCATTATGAGAGAAAACTATGCATGATGGTGCACTTGTTCTTGTGGGATTCATGTGATTTGATTGATACTTAAAAATGTATTTTTATCAAGGTTTTATATCATCATTTTATACTTGAAGTATCAATAACTCCTTAACTAAAGCATGTTTCATAATAATATATCTAATGATATAGATACATTTAATTTGTGGTAAATGTTCATTTTAAATGCAAGCCTATCACATAAATGAAAGGATTGATTGATGAATTTAGGAACTGAAATTGAAAGGATAAAGAGATGTCAGTGCAATCCAAACCAGAACATTGTTTGGTAATTGGGTCATGTCTGGAGCTATAGATCTCAGATTTAGGTTTAATTTATACGGATGAAAAGGTAAGACATTGGCCTACAACTTTCATATGGAGTCTAAGATCTAAAAAGGTCATTTTCAAGTCTAAATTGTTGCAACAACAAAGAAGCCCGAATTTGTCCTTTAGCCCAAGCATTGTTTAGTATTTTGGCCATATTTGGAGTTCTATAAGTTGAAATGAACTAAATGTTGTACACAAGAAAGCTGAGATAATTTTCTATAACTTTCATGTTTTCAAGTGGCTCTAATTTTAACGTTATCAATGACGTTTTGGGCAGACAAGAGAAGATAAAGATTGTCACCAAGTTAAGAGTTGGCCACCTACTCATCAATTAGTCATCAAATCAATAGTTTCCAATTTTGGCCTATAAAAGGAGGCATTTGCCATGCATTTAGGCATCTTGCTGTCTAGATTAAGATCATGTTCTTGTTTTCTCTCTTTGTATTTTTTGTATTGCTTATGCTTTGCTTTCATTAATATCAAGTTTATGTCTTTCATTTCCTTTCCTTTGCTTTGTTACCTCTTATCTTATTTATGTTCTTATTTTATTTATCTATTTTTATTTTTTTTCATTATATCTAGCTAAGTTTATTATGTCAAGATGAAAAGGTTACACTAATGGTGTAAGAATAAGTATAGTATAAACTTAATATGAAATTTAATGTTTAATGCTAACATGTTTTATATTTGTTATCTTGTTCACTCTTTAATACTTTGCTTATTAAATGATTAATCTTGATTAATGTTGTATAACAATTGGTACAACAAATGCTTAGCACTTTCATAGCCCATAATGTATGGTATAACCGACACTTGAGCTATGAAAGGAACTTGATTTGTTGTTAATGTAAGTTATAATCATGAATGCTTGACAAAATTTACAAGTATTAGCATTAATTGAATAAGATGACTAATGTAATCATGTTAACAATCTATAATCTGATTGGAACCTTCTTTATGTGTGGTTTCCAATTGAATAAAAAGAGTTTATACTATACTTGTTTGACATACCATTAGTGGATCCTCTAACCTTGACATTGTTTATTATCATTGTTTAATTGTTACTTTAACTTTCTATCTCAAAGTTCTCATCAATTTTTCTTCTTCTTCTTCTTCTTTTTCTTTATTATTGTTATTACTACTAAAGGTATGTCGACGTAATAAATAACCTAGCAAGATGGGGTCGAACCACATGGAGTTTAACTGTATAAATTATAGATAATGATAATACAACAACAATAACAATAATAATAATAATAATATTGGTGGTGGTGGTAGTAATAGCAATAGTAATAGTAATTATAAAGAAGAAAAAGTTTATGAGAACTTTGCGATGGAAGATTAACGTAAGGATTAAACAATGATAATAACAAATGTCAAGGTTTGAGAATCCACTAATAATATGTCAAACAAGTATAGTATAAACTCTTATTACTCAAATAGAAACCACATACAAAGGAGGTTCTAATCAAATTATAAATTATTAAATGATTACATTAGTTATGTTATATGAATAATACTAATACGTGTAAATATTATCAGACATTCATGCTTATAACTTATGTTAACAACAAATCAAGTTTCTTTCATAGCATAGGTGTAGGTTATACCATACAGTAGGACTATAAAAGTGCCAAGAATTTGTTGTACCAAGTGTTATATAACATAAATCTAGATTAGCCATTTAACAAGCAAAGTATTAAAGAGTGAACAAGATAACAAATACAAAACGTGTTAGTATCAAACATTAAAATCAATGTTAAGTTTACACTATTCTTATTTTTACACCATTAGTGCAACCTTTTCACCTTAACATAATAAACCTAGCTTAACATAATGAAAGAAAGAAAAATAAATAAATAAAATAAGAACATAAATAAGATAAAAGTTAACTAAGTAAAGGAAAGGAAATGAAAGGCATAAACTTGATATTAATGAAAGCAAAACATAAGCAATATAAAGAGAGAAAGCAAGAACATGATCTTGATCTGGAAACCAAAATGCCTAAATGCATGGCAAATGCCTTCTTTTATAGGCCAAAATTGAGAACTATTGTTTAATGACTAATTGATGAGTGGGTGACCAACTCTTGACTTGGTGATGATTCTTATCTTTTTTTATCTACCCAAAATGTTATTTATAACATTAGAATTGGAACCACTTAAAATATGAAAGTTGTAGAAAATTATCTCAGCTTTCCTGGAGAAAACAATAGAGGTTATTTGGACTTATAGAACTTCAGATATGAGCCAAACACTAAACAGTGTGCGGGCTGTACGATAGATTTAGACTTTTTTGTTGTTACTACAATTTGGACTTGAAAATGACCTTTTAAATCTTGGGCTCCATATAAATGTTGTAAGCTTGTGTCTTACCTTTTCATCCATATAAAGTATACCTAAATCCAAGATCTACAGCTCCAGATATGGCCCAATTACCAAACAGTGTTCTGGTTTAGACTCCACCAACATTTATTTTCTATGTTTGGTCATTTCTTTGGTTTTTCAATTTCAGTTCTTAAACTCATTAATCAATTCTTTCATTTATATAATAAACTTGCATTTAAGATGAACATTTACTATAATTAAAGATGTCTTATATTATTAGATATATTATTATAAAGCATGTTTTAGTTAAGAAGTTATTAATACTTTAAATGTAAAATGATAATATAAAATCTTGATAATATTATGCTTTTAAGTACTAATCATGCAGCACCTTTTGATGATCAAACTCCACCTTCCATGATGACATTTAAAATGTTGTGTCATCCTCATCTCATTGGTTAGGTATGTGTGGATGATAGAACAATAGTTGGGCAATAATTGATTTTCTTTTTTTTCTCTCTCCTTGCCTTAATTTTCACATAAGTCCTTCCAAGAAATTAATTATGTCATTTAGTTTGTATTTTAAGCAATTTTAATCCTCATTCTTTGTATTTTTTATTATTATTTGTGTTGCTTTTTGAAGGTTTTTTTTCATTTTTTTCACTAAGCATTTTATTTCAAATGATTTTTTTATTTAATTTTTCCCTCATTGTTTTGATTTTTTCTTTATTTTCATATTTTTTTAATTTCATATCTCAATGTTCTATTTCATTTAATTTTTGTATTTAATTTTGAGAATTTTTATTCTTTTAATTGCTATTTTTTATATATTTTCTTATTTTATTTTATTTTTCAAATTAGTCTAACATTATTTTCTTTTATTTAGTTTTTATACTAGATTTGGTCCTCACTATTTTGATTGCTATTTTTAGTTTTTTCTTTTTTTAATTATTTGAAATTTTTATTTGTCATTTTTTCATGTCTGTCTTCTATTGAATAATCTTGACCTCATGACTCAGGTCATTTATTTCAAAGATTAGCCTGATTTAACTTCAGTTTCTTTGGCTATTTTTTTTTAATTTTTATCATTCAACATTAGCTTATTAAGCTTTGAGCCATGTGATTTTTTAATTTTTTTTATAGGGTTATCTCAATCTCATAATCCATGTTATGGGTTAGTCAAATTAATCTAGGATGACTCGAGTTTTTTTTTTAAATTGTTTTAAGTAATTATTTTTTAATTTCACCTTTCATCATTAAGTTTGCTTAGGAGTTAACTTACATTGTCTTATTTCATTTCTTCTATATAAAGTTATTTTGATCTCATGACTGAGCTATTAGATTGGCATGCTAGCTAGAGTCATGTTTTTTATCCTTTTTTAAAATTGATTATTTTTAGCTTGTCCTTCAACTTTTGATTTACTAGTAATTAAGCATCTAATTTGTTTTTCTTCCTTGTGAAGTTATTTCATTTTCATTTAATTTTTTATTTATTATAAATAAAATCATTGAGATCTCTTTAAAATATTTAGAATGTATCTTTTAATAATATTGACATTCATATTTTTTATTGTCATTTATGCTTTTTTAATAATGTGGTTAAATTAGCCGAGATTACTGAGTCATTCAAATTAGTAACTCAGGTATTAGATTTTTCTTGCACCTTTAAAATTGTTATTATCGTTGACATGACTAAATGATTGATTTATTTTCTCAAGTACAAGAGTGTCGAAGTAATAAATAACCCGGTAAAACTAGGGTTAAACCATAAAGAGGTTAGTTATATAAATTATAAATAATAATAATAATTATGATGATGATGATGGTGATGATGATGATGATGAGCTAAAGAGGCCTTTGAGATGTAAGATTAATATAAAAATCAAATAATGATAAAAACAAATATCAAAGTTAAAGGATTCACTAATAGTATTAAATATATATATATATAATATAAACTTTTTTTATTACTCAACTAGAAATCATACACAAAGGATATTCCAATTGTATGATTTGTCATTAATAGCTTATTATAAATTTTTAACATGATCATATTAATTATCTTATTTAAGTAACACCAAATTTCTAAATATTGTTAGGAATTCAGATTGTAACTTATATTAACAATAAATCAAGTTTCTTTCCTAGTAGAGGTATAGGTTATACCATACGGTTAACTATGAAAGTATCAAGCATTTGTTGTATCAAGTGTTATACAACACAAATTTAGATTAATCATTTAATAAGTGATTAGCACTTAAAAGTGCATTTTTATCAAGGTTTTATATCATCATTTTGCATTTGAAGTATCGATAACTCTTTAACTAAAGCATGTTTTATAATAACATATCAAATAATATAAGATACCTTCAATTTATAGTAAATGTTCAACTTAAATTCAAACCTATCACATAAGTGAAAGGACTGATTGATGAGTTTAAGTCTTGAAATTAAAAGGACCAAGAGATGTCCAAACATAGAAAAGAGATGCTGGTGCAATCAAAACTGAAACACTGTTTAGTAATTAGATCATATCTAAAGCTGTAGATCTCAGATTTAGGTCTACTTTATATAAATAGAAAGGTAAGATATAGGCCTACAATTTTCATGTGAAGGTTTAGTTTTAATAAGGTCATTTTCAAGTCCAAATTGTAGCAATAACAAAGAAGTTCAAATCTATCCTACAACCTAAACACTTTTCAATATTCAACCCATATCTTGAGTTCTAAATGTCTAAATAACCTTAATTTATCTTTCTAGAAAGTTGATACAATTTCTTACAACTTTCATGTGGAGGTTTGGTTCAAATTCTGACATTATCAATAACATTTTATTCAGACAAGAGAACATAAGGATTGTCACCAAGTCAAGAGTTAGCCACCCACTCATCAATTAATCATCAAATCAATAGTTCTTAATTTTAACCTTAAAAGGAGGCATTTTTCATGCATTTAGATAATTTGGTTTCCAAATCAAGATCATGCTCTTACTTTCTCTTTTTGTTTTTTTTTGTAATGCTTAAGTTTTGCTTTCATTAATATCTTATTCATGCCTTTTATTTTCTTTTTTCTTTTTTGTTAACTTTTGTTTTTTTATTTCTTATCTTGTTTATTTATGTTTCTCTTTTTCATTATGTTTAACTACGTTTATTATGTCAAGATGAAAAGATTACACTAATGGTGTAAGAATAAGTATAATGTAAATTGAACATGAACCATAATGTTTGATGCTAACATGTTTTGTATTTGTTATCTTATTCACTTTTAATACTTTGCTTGTCAAATAGTTAATCTAGTAAAACTTGATACAATAAATACTTGGTACTTTCATAGCCTAACTATATAGTATAACCTACACTTGTGCTAATAAAGGAACTTGATTTGTTGTTAACATAAGTTATAATCATGAATTCCTGACAATATTTACAAGTATTACCATTATTCGAATAAGATAACTAATGGAATCATGTTAACAATTTATAATCTGTTTGGAATCTCCTTTATGTTTGGTTTCTAATTGAATAATAAGACTTTATACTATACTTGTTTGAAATACCATTAGTGGATCCTCTAACCTTGACATTTGTTGCTATCATTAGTTAATCCTTACATTGATCTTCCATCTCAAAGTTCTCATTAACTTCTTCTTCTTCTTCTTTTATTATTATTGTTGTTGTTTATAATTTATATAATTAAGCTCTATATGGTTCGACCTCGGTCTTGCCGGGTTATTTATTACTTTAACACTCTTGCATTTAGAATAAGACATCAATCTTCTGGTCATGTCACCAAGTAAGATATTAAGAATTAATAAGATAAAAATGATAAGATATATTAATAGCAAGTTGTTTAAGATATAAGCATTGAAGTTCAAATTAAATTTATAATATACTTATCTTAATACCATTAGTGAAACCTTTTCACCTTGACATAATAAACTTAGTTAAACATAATCAAGAAGAGAAACATAATTAAATAAGATGAGAACATGATTAAATAAGTATATTAAGGAAATGAAAGGCATAAATAAGATATTAATGAAAGCAAAATTTAAGCATTACAAAAATATAAAGAAAAAGAGCAAAAATATGATCTTAATATGAAAATTAAGATACCTAAATGCATGACAAGTACCTTCTTTTATAGACTAAAATTTAAAACTATTGATTTGTTGACTAATTATTGAAAGGGTGACCAAATTCTAACTTGGTCATAATCTTTATTTTCTTGTCAAAACAAAACATCACTATTAATATCAGAATTTGAACAGATTGTTTTCATGAAAGTTCTAGGAAAATGTCTTAGCTTTCCAACAAAAACAAAATCAGTGCATTCGGATTTTTAGGCTAAACACTGAACAATGTCTAGGCTGTAGGACAAATTCAGACTTCTCTATTGTTGCTATAATTTGAATTTAAAAATGGTCTTTTTAAATCTTGGACTCTTCATGAAAGTTTTAGGCCTATGTCATAGCTTTCCATCCATATAGAATAGACATAAATCTAAGTTCTACAACTCTAGTTATGATCCAATAACCAAATGGTGTTCTAGTTTGGGCTAAATTAATATCTATTTTATAATCTTAACCCCTTTTTATCTTCTTAATTTCAATAGTTACACTTATTAATCAATCCCTTGATTTATTTGATAGGCATGCATGTAAGATGAACATTTATCATAAATTAAAGGTATCTTATATTATTAGATATGTTATTATAAAACATGCTCTAGCTAAGGAGTTATTGATACTTCAAGTGCAAAATGATATAAAACCTTAATAAAAATATACTTTTAAGTATTAATCACACCCCCCAACCAACTTATTACTAGTCCCTAGTAATCAAAACATTAAAATAGAAAAAGAATTTGCAAGTTCCACAAAGCAAGATATTCATCATTCAACTTCCATTAATCTATCCAAATAAAAAACTCTCATTAAATTTATATATTTGCTTCATACTTTTTAAACAAGATATTAATAAACCTTTCTTTTATGCTTAATATATCAATATATAGTTATGGGGCTTTACTTAGAGGAAAATAAAATTTTGCTCTAATGTCTAAGGTTAACATCCTTGGGTTGGAATTATTTTTTTTCTTTTTTTACTATATATATTAAAACACAATGCATCTTTAACCCATATAACAAGTTTTAGGCTAATGACTCTGAGACTAGTTGGTCTTAAGGCATTAATTGCAGATACTGATATAGAGATAGTGCAATGTTTGATTCCCTTAAGCTTTTCTCCTAAACTCATGTGCAAGTATTAGATCAATAACTCCTAAGTTAGTTGACTTTAGGGTATTAAATGTTAAAATACCCTTTCAGGTTTAATTGTTTAGGTTGTGGAGGCTACGAAACCAAACTTATCTACGTATTTATTATCTTCAATATTATCAATTTGTTTTTATTTATTTATTTTTTAAAAATTATATACTATCTATTTTCCTTACTTGTTACCTTTAACAAAAGAACATAATTAATGTAATAATACAATGTGCAATCCACAATCATATATTAAAATGTGTGTGTGAAAATAAAAATTTAAGAATACTTGTTAAATGAGTATAAGAACAAAATCAAGTGATAATATTATGAGATTTTATAAGCCTAAATATTTCAAGAAGTATTCTGATAGACCTTGTTAAGAATATTTACTAAGATACATTTCAAAAGTCACTTTAAAAAAAAAACTCATTTACTCTATCATCCTAATAACAATAGTTTTGCAAATGATTTATGAAAAAAAAAACGCAATTAGTTATATATATATATATGAATTACTACCCTCTCCCCTAACCAAAACTAAACATTGTCCTCAATGTCATAAGATAGAAAGACAAACTATAGAAGACATCACCTAAAACAACGAACACTAACAAACCTAAAACACACTTATACAAATATTATGCTATTAATAAAACCAAAACACTCTAAGCTTTTACAAACTAAGCCTCAAATCTAATCTCATTTTTTATAGCTTTCCTTATTTGACCATTCTATTTGACTCATGGAGAAATCAATTACAAGGATGAAAGATTGCAATTAATCAATCAGTTGTTCAAGAGTAGCAACAAAAATTATGATTTGTCATGCTGAAAATATTAGAAAATTTTGTTCCACAACATAATCAAGAAAAGATAACTGATTAGTACTTGAAAGTATATTTTTATCAAGGTTTTATATTATATTTTGCACTTGAAGTACCAATAACTCCTTAACTAGAGTATGTTTTATAATATTATGTCTAATATTATAAGATATCTTTAATTTATGGTAAATGTTCATTTTTAATGCAAGCCTATCACATAAATAAAAGGATTAATTAATGAGTTTAACTTTTAAAATTTAAAAGATAAGGAGAGGACCAAGCTTAGAAAAGAGATATTAGTTTAGTTCAAAGTGGAACACTGTTTGGTCATTGGATCATAACTAGAGCAATAGAAATTGCATTTAGGTCTACTCTATATGGATGGAAAGCTAAGATATAGGCCCAAAAGTTTTGTGGGATTCAAAGAGGTTGTTTTTAAGTTCAAATTGTAGCAATAATAAAGAGGTTTGAATCTGTCTTGCAGCCTAGAAACTATTCAGTTTTTAACCCATATCTCAAGTTTTAAAAATCCAAATGCATCAAATTTTTTATTTTTTGTAAAGTTATGACAATTTTCTATAATTTTCATGGCAATAATATGTTTATATTTTGATGTTAGCAATGACATTTTTGGCAGATGAAAAGATATAGATTTTCACAAAGTCAAGAGTTGGTCACCCACTCACCAATTAATCATCAAATTATTTGTTTCAAATTTTGGCCTATAAAAGGAGGTATTTGTCATGCATTTAGATATCTTGGTTTTCAAATTAAGATCACGTTCTTGCTATTTTTCTTTATATATATATATTGTAATGCTTAAGTTTTACTTTCATTAATATCTTGTTTATGCCTTTTATTTTCTTTCCTTTACTTAGTTAACTTATATCTTATTTTCTCTTCTTCAATATATTTAGCTAAGTTTATTATGTCAAGGTGAAAATTATATATTAACGGTATAAGAATAAGTATAATATGAACTTAATATATACTTCAATGCTTATATCCTAAACAACTTGCTATTAACATATCTTATCATTTTTATCTTATTAATTCTTGATATCTTGTTTGTTAAATGGTTAATTTAGATTTTCATTATATAATACATGGTACAACAAATACTTGACACATTCATAGCCCAATCGTATGGTATAACCTACATCTATCCTATGAAAGAAAATTGATTTGTTGTTAACATAAATTAGTATCATGAATTTCTGATAATATTTAAAAGTTTGATATTACTTAAATAAGATAATTAATATGATCATGTTAAAACTTTATAACGAGTGATTGATAACAAATCAACTGATTGGAACCTCCTTTGTATGTGGTTTCCAATTCAGTAATAAAAGGAGTTTATATTATACTTGTTTGAAATACTATTAGTAGATCCTCTAACTTTGATATTTATTTTTTTATTTAATTCTCATATTAAATTTATATCTCAAAGTCCTCTTTAACTTATTATTATTATTATTATTATTATTATTTATAATTACTTTAACACTCCTAAACTAGGAAGAAGACATTATTCTTTTGGTCATGTCAAGTTTTTGGTGTCATTGCTAAGCAAGTAAATTCTTGTAAAAATTATAATATTTATTTTATTTTTACTTTTCACTTTTCTTTTATCTAACTTTATTTCTTTTATTTTGTTTCATTTTCTTTTATTTTTTTATTCTCTTCCTACACATGCATGAGAGTTTGATCATGTATATTAAATGGTAGACTTTGTAGGGTATCCTCATCATTTTCAAAAAATATGACCAAAAAATATAAGCAGTCGCTTCATAATGAGAATAATTGTGTTAGAACACTTAGAGACCATATGAATTCCATAAGAACAATTGCACCCTTAAGCATGGTTTTCCCCCTTGATGGATCTTATTTTAATTATAAGTTAATCATTATTGAACTTTTACTTTCTTTTCATGGCTTAGATCTAGAAAATCCATACTTGTATTTGAGAGAATTTGAAGAAGTTTGTAATCTTTATAATGACTTAAATTGCAGTATGAATATTATTAGGTTAAAGTTTTTTCTTTTTCTTTAAAAGATAAAGTTAAAACATGGCTTTAAAGTTTGAGACCAAGATTCATTCGTGCTTAGGATGAAATGCAACAATAATTGTTAAAGAATTTTTTCCCTTCTCATAAAATAATCTATTTTAAAAGGCAAATCACTATTTACATTTAAAAATCAAGAGAAATATTTTACCAGTGTTGACATAGGTTTAAAAACTTGCTTAATACTTGCCTCATCATGGTTTTGAAACATGGAGATTGGTTTTGTATTTTTATGAAGGGTTAACACCTAAAAATAGATAAATTATAAAATTGATATGTAATGAAACTTTTGAAAATAAAAACCCTAATGAAGCAATGGAGTGCCTAGACTTGCTGACTAAAAATGCTCAAAATTAGAACACTATAGGTACTTATAAGACACTAAATAAAATTCAACGTTATTCATTTAGTGAAGGTATCTACAATCTTAAGGAAAACCATGACCTCCAAGCAAAATTTACATCTTTAGCTAGAAAAGTTTAGGTCCTAGAATTGAAAAAGAGTCATCAATTAAAATCTATTCAAGACATTGTGTGTCAAATCTATGAAACTAATAAAAACTCAACCAATTTTCCCTTTTTTTAAGGAATACCTTTATGAACAAGCGCATGCTTTAAATAATTTTCAAATGACCAATCATAACTCATACTCGCAAACATATAACCCTAGTTGGAAAAATCCCTCAAATTTCAGTTAGAAGAGTGACAACATTAATTCACAAACTTCACAACCACTTTTTCAACCACACCATATTTATCAAAATTATCATGGATATACACTTACTTATGTTCCCCCTCCTAGAAGAAATCTTGAGGAAATATTGCATGCATTCACTGAAAAGCAAAAGAAAATCAATACTCAACTTGCTCAAAGCATAACAAATTTTAAAGATACTTTTGCAAAATTCACATATGCTCTCAATTTTCAAGAGAAATGTAAGTTTTCATCTCAACCACAGCAAAATCCTAAAGGGCAATACAATACAAATGCAACTAGTTCTAGAAGCTAATATATGGATCATGTCAAATTAGTCATTACTCTCCACGATAGTATGGTGATTGAAAAACTCATTCTTAAACCTTGTGAGAAAGATGATGAGTCAATCTTTGAGGGTAAGTGACACGACCAGAAGATTGATGACTTCTCCCAAGTGCAGGAGTGTCGAAGTAATAAATAACCCGGTAAGACTGGGAAAGAATTATAGGGAGGTTAATTGTATAAATTATAAACAACAATAATATGATGACAACAACAACAACAATACTAAAATACTAATACTAATAATAATAATAATAATAATAATAACAATAATAATAATAATAATAATAATAGCAGTAGCAGTAGTAGTAGTAATAATAAAGAAGAAGAAGTTGATAAGAACTTTGAGATGGAAGATCAATGTTATGATCAAACAAAGATAAAAACAAATGTCAAGGTTAGAGGATCTACTAATGGTATATTAAACAAGTATAATATAAATTCTTACTATTTAATTGGAAACCACACACAAAGGAGTTTCCATTCAGATTATAAATTATTAACATGATTACATTAGTTATTTTATTTAATTAATACTAATACTTGTAAATCTTGTCAGACATTCATGATTATAACTTATGTTAACAATAAATCAAGTTCCTTTTATAGCTTAGGTATCGGTTATACCATATAATATGGGCTATAAAAGTGCCAAGCATTTATTGTCCCAAGTTTTATATAACATAAATCAAGATTAGTCATTTAACAAGCAAAGTATTAAAGAGTGAACAAGATAACAAATACAAAACATGTTAGTATCAAACATTAAAGTTCATATTAAATTTATACTATACTTATTCTTACACCATTAGTGTAACCTTTTCACCTTGACATAATAAACTTAGCTAAACATAATAAAACAAAGAAACATAAATAAACAAAATAAAAACATAATTAAGATAAAAGTTAACTAAGTAAAGAAGAGGAAATGAAAGACATAAACTTGATATTAATGAAAACAAAGCATAAAGAATACAAAGAGAGAAAACAAGAGCATGATCTTGATCTGGACACCAAGATGCCTAAATGCATGGCAAGTGCCTCCTTTTATAGGCCAAAATTGGGAGCTATTGATTTGATGACTAATTGATGAGTAGATGGCCAACCCTTGACTTGGTGACAATCCTTATCTTCTCTTGTCTGCCCAAAACATCATTGATGACGTCAAAATTAGAGCCACTTGAAAACATAAAAGTTCTAAGTAATTGTCTCAGCTTTCTTGTGTAAACAATTCAGCTCATTTCGACTTCTAGAACTCCAGATATGGCCAAAATACTGAATAGTGCTCGGGCTGGAGGATAGATTCGGGCTTCTTTGTTGTTGTAACAATTTGGACTTGAAAATGGCCTTTTTAGATCTTGGGCTCCTAGGAAAGTTGTAGGCCTATGTCTTACCTTTCTATCCATATAAAGTAGACCTAAATCTGAGATCTATAGCTCCAGATATGACCCAATTACCGAACAGTGTTCCGGTTTGGATTGCACCGACATCTCTTTTCTAAGTTTGATCATCTCTTTGCCTTTGCAATTGAAGTTCTTAAAGTCATCAATCAATCCTTTCATTTATGTGATAGACATGCATTTAAAATGGACATTTACCACAAATTAAAGGTATCTTATATTATTAGATAGATTATTGTAAAACATACTTTAGTTAAGGAGTTATTGATACTTTAAGTGCAAAATGATGATATAAAACCATGATAAAAATGCACTTTTGAGTACTAATCAAAAAGTAAAAAAAAAAAAAGAAGAAGCTGATGAGAACTTTGAGATGAAAAATTAACGTAAGTATTAAACAATGCTAATAATAAATATTAAGGTTAGAGGATTCACTTATAGAATATCAAACAAGTATAGTATAAACTCTTATTATTCGATTGGAAACCGCACACAAAGGAGGTTCCAATCAAATTATAAATTGTTAACATCATTACATTAGTTATCTTGTTCGATTAATGCTAATACTTGTAAATCTTGTTAGACATTCATGATTATAACTTATGTTAACAACATATCAAGTTTCTTTTATATAGCTCAAGTGTTGATTATACCATACAATATGAGCTATGAGAGTGTCAAGTATTTGTTGTACCAAGTGTTATACAACATAAATCTAGATTAAACTTTTAACGATTAAAGTATTAAAAGTGAACTAGATAACAACTACAAAACATGTTAGTATCAAACATTAAGGTCCATGTTGAGTTTACACTTTACTTATTCTTACACCATTAGTGTAATCTTTTATCCTTGACATAATAAACTTAACTAAACATAATGAAAGAAAGAAAAATAGATAAATAAAAGAAGAACATAATTAAGATCAAAGTTAATTAAGTAAAGGAAAGGAAATGAAAGGTATAAACTTGATTTAATGAAAGCAAAACATAAGCAATAAAAAGAGTGAAAGCAAAAGCATGATCTTGATCTAAAAAATAAGATGCCTAAATGCATGGCAAATGCCTCCTTTTAGAGGCCAAAATTAGGAACTATTGATTTGATGAGTAATTAATAAGTGGGTGGTCAAATCTTGACTTGGTGACAATCTTGATCTTCTTTTGTTGGCCCAAAACATCATTGATAATGTCAAAATTGGAAACACTTGAAAACATGAAAGTTGTAGTAAATAGTCTCAACTCAAGTTACTGATACTAATATATAGATAGTGCAATATTTGATTCCCTTAAGCTTATCTCCTCAACCCTTGTAACATGTGTTTGGTCAATAGCTTCCAAGTCAGTTGACTTCAGGGTATTAGGTTTTAGAACATCCTTTTGGACTTAATTACTTAGGTTAAAGAGGCTACAAAACCATATTTATCTATATTTTTATTATAATTATTTTTTTGTAATTTATATACTATCCTTTTCTTTTAGTTGGTACCTTTAACAAAAAAAAAATAATGTAATAATTTAATATGCAACTCACAATCATATGTTAAAATATGTGTGAAAATAAAGATTTAAGAATACTTGTTAAATGCGTATATGAGCAGAATTAAGTGATAACAATACGAGATTTTGTAAACCTGAATATTTCAAAAAGTATTATAATAGACTTTGTTAAGAATGTTTATTAAGATGCGTCTTAAGAGTCAATTTAACAAAAGAACTTTATTACTCTATTATTCTAATAACAATAATTTTTGCAAATGTTTTATGAAATAAAAAACACAGTTAATTAACTTTTTTTAATAATATCAACTACTACCTTTTTTCCTAAACCAAAACGAGACATTATCCTCAATGTCCTAAGGTAGAAAGATAGAGTATAAAAGATATCACCTGAAACACCGAATACTAACAAACCTAAAACACACTTAAATAAAAATAAGAAATAAAAAAACAAAAATTAATATACTATTAAGAAAATCAAAAGACAAGGATTCACAAACGAAGGCTCAAATCTAATATAAGCTTTTTACAACTTTCTTTAGCTAACCAATTTATGCAACTCATGAAAGGATCAATTATAAAAGTGAAAGATTATAGTTGATCAATAAATTGTTCAACAGTAGCAGCAGAGATTATGATTTGTCATGCCAAAGATGTTAAAAATTTTTATTCCGCAACATGATCAAGAAAAGATAACAATTTATCATAAAGCCATTAATATTTAACAGACCTGTGTATTTATAGTGAATGTATAAATAGGCTCAAAAGGTAACATGAAAGATCTCTTCTAATGTGGCAAGACCACCTGGTAAGGTAATGAAGGCATCAGTATGTTTAAAAATTACATTCATTCGATCAGACATTATGGAGACTTGTCATTTCTCTCCAATTGTTTTTCCAATGATCTCCCCTTATGCTAAAGCTTTGGGGATAACCTCCAAAACTTAACTACCCTTTAAAAATACAGTTATTGACACTCCCCTCATTAGCCCAAGACTACCTCCTCCATATACTAAATGAATCTTTCTCTCATCTAGTACCTGACTAAGATGATTTGCTGATTCTAAAAACTCTATTTCTTTCTCAAGACTAGATCCATCAAAAACATAAATGTTCATTATATGATGACTTGAGGAACCTGTCATTTCTACACACTTTTGTATTTGTTGAATGTATGGGTTAAGTAGAAATGAATGGAAATAGGAGAACATTTTCTAGATGAGAACTTGAAAATGCAATCACACCACCTACATGTAGGCCAGTTGGAGTCTCATATTCTCTCTCTCTCTCTCTCTCTATTTATTTTTATTTTTATTTTTATTTTTTGAAAAAGCATGTGTATTTTTATAGGTAGTTGTGATTGAGGCTCATATCTTCTCTTGGTTTTATGTCTAAGAACGGCTTAAACACCCTCATTAGGTTGGAGATAGGCCTCTCATCCAATTTTCTTAAAATTGACAAACAGGGTATAAAACCCCAGATAATATTATTGATATTAATAAAAGTCAGGATTACAAAAAAGAAGGAACATGATAAATTAAATTATAAGAATAATGATATATTTGAAAGTCTGAATTAAAATGTTTTGTTCAAATGTTAATATATATAAATAAATAAATAAACACAAATATATGAATAAAATTTTAATAGAAGTAAATTTCACAAAATTGAAAGTACCAACGAGTAACTTAGTGAAATTCGATATAACCTGAGTATAAATAGGTATCAGGATTCAGGAAATTTTATCCAAAAATCATAAAAGTTACTATTAAGGGACATAAAAGGTATTAAAAAATAAAAAAATGAAAAAAATTAATATATATATATATATATGATAACGTCTGTGTAGGAAGAAAATCTTTAAGGATATGGAAGATATTTTTAAAAAAGATAATTATATATACACCAGCACATTCACTTGCACTCATATATATATATATATATATATACATGAGTGCAAGTGAATGTGCTGGAAAGGAAAAAAAACACAAAACTTATCTAAGAGAACGAAGCATTCGGCCAAGAGGGGAAAAACATATTTAAGTAGGAAAATTCTCAATTCAGGTGTTAAAGCTTTGGTTATTGCTTGGTAAGGTGTCCTCACCATTTTAAATAAGATTCTTAAAGAATTAAAGCTTTAAATTGATTGAACTTTGTGAAATGAGAAATTAAAGTTCATAATAAATTTTAAGAAAAATTACAATTAATTGTGAAATTGTGTTAAAATTATTAAAGTGAGTAGAGAAAGTAAGAATTTATGGTAATTGAAGCAAAATATTAGGTGTTCTTGAAGATGAAATTTTTTTGGAAAATAATAATAATAAGAAGAAGAATAAAATTTAACAATTTCAATAAGATGGTGAGATTGTATAGAAAAGAGATGATATTAATGTTAAAGAGTGAATAGATCATGAAATTTTTTATGATTTTCTTTAATTTAAATTTTAGTAAAAATAAAGTAAATAAATACATTTAAATAATATATATATATATATATATATTGTAAATGAATTGTGTTACAATGTGGAAATTGAAAGAATAGGAAGGAAATTTACAAAAGAAATAAGGGAATTTTCATGTTTCTCTTTAAATTTTATTTTGGGCAAATGAAATGATAATTGGAAGGATTTTATTTATTAAGTGTGTCAACATGGAAAGTAGGATAATGATGTGATTTACATGTCAATTAAAGAGAGGCTGCTAAACCGACACCACAACAGAGAACTTCAACTCGAACTCAATTGTCAAGTAATTACACTATGCCTAAATTTAATATTGGTCAATATATGTTTTTTAATCTTATTAATTGTGGTTGATATATTAGAAATTATTATGTTGTTTACTTGAAAAAATAAGATATATGATGTGATTAATGAATTCCTGAATTAATGGGATTAATGCCCTGGTGAATGGGCATGATAAGGAATTAATTCCCTAGTTAATGGGATTAGAACCCTGACCATTGGGCAAATTATTGAATTATTTACTGAATTAATAAGTTTAATGTCTTGGTAAATGAGCGTGATGAGAAATTAAATCTCTGATTAATGGGATTATTACTCTGGTGAATGGGTATATTGTTGAACTAATTCTTGATTTAATGGAATTAGTGCCCTGGTAAATGGACAAGATAAAGAATTAATTCCCTAGTTAACGAGATTTGTACCCTGATGAATGGGTGAAACGTTAAACTAATTTTTGGGTTGATGATAATAGTGCTGGTTGAATGGACTAGTAGAAAAATTAATCATTTATTAGTGAAGATAATGTCGTGTTAATTGGGTGATAGGAATGATTATATTTTATTGATATTAAAAAAAAACAATAATAATAATAAAATCATAGATTATTCTGAAATTTAAATGATATGTAATAATAGATGAGCAAGTTAATTTAAAGATCTTTTGACTAAATATACAAAAAGAAAGGATGAAAGAAAGAAAGTAGAAAGAAATTTTTATGGATATCTATTTTCAGGTACATCCCCATATTGGACTGAACAGTTGATTAGTTTTCTTTTATTTTGTTAGATATCTTGTTGTAATGAATGAATTTATCATTTTGTTATGTACTATAATGTGTCTACAGTTTATCAAAAGCTCTTTTGTGTAATGTAATTTTAATTATGAATTTTGTCTTTAATTATGAACTTATTTTGATTATAATTTCATTAATAGTCCTTATTTGTAAATCTTTGAATTGCATAATGTACTTCATTTATTGCATCCATGTAAATATGAGATATTGAATTGTTTAAACATGTAAGAATTTGATTATTGTGAATTTGTGATGTAATGAGAGGAGGATGTCTTGGATGATAGGACGAGTAAGAGATTTGTTAATTGGAGATTGTGAAAGAAGAGTCGATAACTTGGTACTTAAAAATATATAGGAAACTCTGCTGATTTTTTGATTGATTAAAAAAAAAACCCCTAACCTTAATTAAATTATTATGTCCTTGCTCTTTATTTAAATACATATGTTGGGGTTGTTACACAAGTTCCTTTTTAGTCAGATACCCACGACCATGTCGAGCATGTTTTTTATGAAAATGGGGTCATAAGTCATGAAATGCATAACGCACATCTCCATCAAGATATGTTTCAAAAGTTAATAGAAGATTATATAATGATTCCTTATATTTTGAAATAAATCCTAACTTTAAACAATTTTCATAAGCTTTACAAAACACATACGAGCCTTAAATATTGTGGGCTAGTAAAATTTATTTTGTAAGATTTTAGCAGTTGTTTTTTTTACAAGAAATGACTTCCACATGCCTCAAAACAACAAAATTTAATAACACTACTTACCTCATTGTCGAGGATATATTTTTAAAATATTTGATCAGAACAATATTTGAATAAGCAAAGGGTCATCCCAACAAAAATTTTACATGTCGCTCAAAAACTTTTTTTTGTCTTTAATACTCTATTGAGCTGGAAAAAATCCTAAAGTAAGAAAATTGATATTTTTAGTAAATCAAGGCATTAAACTAAGGGACATTACAGATTTTTTAGGAAGTAATCATCGATTGGTGTGATGTCGAATGTCGAATCTGTTGTCACTCTTGATAAAAAATCTGCATTAACATTTTAATACCTTTTTCATCTATAATTCCTTCTTGAGAATAAATCATTTGCAAATCTTTATATTCATCCAACTTATTTTTACTTAAAGTATATTGAAGTTGATCATAAACTAATTCTTCAATATGATCTATTTTTTATAAATCATTATCCTCTCCAAGTTGCTTTCAAATATTAAAAATATTCATCTTCAATTTCATGTTTTCAAATGATTTGTCCACTCCTACAATTAATCAATGTGTTAGAAGTTGCAAGAAATGAATGTTCTAAAATAACAGGAAATGAATTACATCCTTCAATAGGTTATGTGTCTAAAATAATAAAATCCATAAGATAAATGAATTTATCGACTTGTACTAACACATCTTTAATTATTCCTCTAGACACTTTTACAGATTTATTAGTAAGTAAAAGAGTAACAAAAGTTTGTTTTAACTCACTAAGATTGAGACTTTAAAAAACTAAATATGAAAGTAAATTCACACTAGCTCCAAGATTAAATAAGACTCTTTCAATTTTATGTTCTCCAATAAAGCAAAAATATGTAGGACAACTAGGGTCTTTATATTTCAATGCATTATTGTTTTGAAAAATGGTAATTTCTTGTTCGGTTAAAAAGAATTTCTTTATAGTGCACAAATCTTTCAAAAATTTAGCATTAGAAGGAACCTATTTAATAGCATCCATCAAAGGTATATTGACCCTTATCTATTTGACAGTTTAAAAGATTTCAGAGTTGTGATTGACTTTTCTTTGTTTGGTTATGGCATGAGGAAGTGGAAATGCTGGAGGGAAATCAGTCTTTTTTTTACAATATTTAGATTCAACCCCTTCCTTACCCTTAGAGATTGACTCATCATCTTTCTCACAAAGTTCAAGGGTGGTTTTTTTATAACCTTACCATTATGAAGAGTAGTGACTGATTTGACTTGACCCATGTGTTGACTTCTAGAACTACTTGTATTTGCATTATGTTGCCTCTCGGGATTTTATTGTGGTTGAGATGGAAACTTACCTTCCTCTTAGAAACTGAGAGCAGATGTTAATTTTACAAGAGTATCTTTAAAATCTGTCACGCTTTGAGCAAGTTGAGTATTGATTATCTCTTGTTCTTTAATGAATGCATGCTATATTTCCTCAATATTTCTTATAGGAGGTAGTGTATAAGGAGATACATATTCATAAAATTTTTAGAAATTATGACGAGCTTGAAATGGTGGTTACAAAGTTTGTGCATTGTTATTATCACTTTTCTAACTAAAATTTAGGTGATTTCTCTAACCAAAGTTGTATGTTTGCGAGTATGGATTATAATTGGGCCTTTAGAAATTATTTAAAGCATGAACTTGTTCATAGAGACATTCCTTAAAAGAAGACAAGGTTGGACAGTTATTGGTTGAGTGTTCATTTGTTTCACATATTTGACACGTAATGTTTTCAATAGATTTTAATTGACCACTCTTTTTCAATTCTAGTGCCACGACTTTTTTAGCTAAAGATACAAACTTGGCTTGAAGGTCATGATCTTCATTAAGGTTGTACATACCTCCATTAAAGGTATGAGGTTAAGTTTTACTTAATGCCTCATAAGTTCTTGTGGTGCTAATTTTGAGCATTTTCAGCTAACAAGTCTAAGTACTCTATTACTTTATTAGGGTATTTATCTTCAAAAATTTTCATTGCACATCAATTTCATCATTTGCCTTTAATCCTTCATAAAAATATAAAACCAATCTCTATGTTTTAAAATCATGATGAGGACAAGTATTAAGCAAGTCTTGATAGCTATCCTAATATTGGTAAAATATTTCTCCTGGTTTTTGAGTGAAAGTGGTGATTTGTCTTTTGAAAAAGTTTGTTCTATATAAAGAGAAAAACTTTTTTAAAAACTGTTGTTACATTTCATCCCAAACACTAATAGATCCAAGTCTCAAATTTTGTAACCATTTTTTAGCTTTATTTTTTAATGAAAAAGAAAAAAAGGCTTTAATCTGATGGTGCTCATGCTATAATTTGAGTCATTATAGGTGTTACAAACCTCCTTAAATTCCCTTAAATGCACGTATAGATTTTCTAAATCTAAGCCATGAGAAGGTAAAAGTTGAATAATGTCTGGTTTAAAATTAAAATGAGATGCATCAGAGGGAAAAACTATGCATGATAACGCACTTGTTCTTGTGGGATTCACGTGGTCTCTAAGTGTTTTAACATGATTATTTTCGTTATTCTCATTATAAAGTGACTGGTTATCTTCTTTGGCTATATTTTCTGAAAATAATGAAGATACCCTACAAAGACTACCACTTAATATACGTGACCACACTCTCATGCAGATGTAAGAATAGAATAAAAGAAAGAAGAAAACAAAAGAAGAAGAAATAAAACAAAAGAAACAAAGTTATATATAAGAAAAGTAAAAAGAGAAAATAAAATAAATACTATAATTTGTACAAAAATTCACCTCTTGGCAACGGCGCCAAAAACTTGACATGACTAAAAGATTGATATCTTCTCTCAAGTGCAAAAGTGTCAAAGTAATAAGTAACCCAGTATGATTGGGGTCGAACTACAAGGAGGTTAATTGTATAAATTATAAACAATAATAATACAACAACAACAATAATACTAATAATAAAGATAAAGATGAAGAAGTTGGTGAGAATTTTGTGATGGAAGATCAATGTGAGAATCAAAAAATAATAAAAACAAATGTCAAAGTTAAAGGATCCACTAATGGTATCTCAAACACATATAGTATAAACTCTTATTACATAAATAAAAACCACACACAAAGGATGTTCCAATTGGATTATGAATTGTTAACATGATCATATTAATTATCTTATTCGAATAATACTAATACTTATAAATATTATCAGGCATATATAATTATAACTTATATTAACAATAAATCAAATTCTTTTCATAGCACAGTTGTAGGTTATACCATACGGTTGGTCTATGAAAGTACCAAGTATTTGTTGTACCAAGTGTTATACAACATAAATCTAGATTAATTAACTAGCAAAGTATTAAGAGTGAATATGATAACAAATACAAAACATGTTGAGTATACACTACTTATTCTTACACCATTAGTGTAACCTTTTGACCTTGACATAATAAACTTAGCTAAATATAATGAAAGAGAAAAATAAAAATAAAAAAGATAAGAATATAAATAAAATAAAATTTAACTAAGTAAAAGAAAGGAAATGAAAGGCATAAACAAGATATGAATGAAAGCAAAACTTAAGAATTACAAAAATAAAAAAAGAGAAAGCAAGAGTATGATCTTGATCTAGAAACCAAGATGCCTAAATGCATAACAAATGCCTTCTTTTATAGGTCAAAATTGAAAACTATTGATTTGATGACTAATTGATGAGTGGGGTGGTCAATTTTTGACTTAGTGACAATCCTTATCTTCTCTTGTTTGAATAGAAAGTCATTAATAATGTTAGAATTTGAACTAGACCTCTATATGAAAGTTCTAGGAAATTTTCTTAGGTTTTCAAGAAAAAAAATTGAGGTTATTTAGACTTCCAGAACTCGAGATTTGGTTGAACACTGAACAGTATCTAGGCTGTTAGGACAGATTTGGACTTCTACATTTATAATCAAAATTAAATCTTGACTTCTATAAGAAAGTTTTAGGCCTATGTATTAGCTTTTCATCAATATAAAGCACATCTAAATTTGATATCTACAACTTCAGATATGACCCAATAATCGAATAGTATTCCAGTTTGGACTGCACCATCATCTTTTTTTAAAGTTTGGCCCTCTTTTTATCCTTCAATTCAATACTTCAACTCATCAATCAATCCTTTTATTTATGTGATAGGCCTGCATTTAGGATGAATATTTACTATAAATTAAAGGTATCTTATGGTATTGAACTTGCTATTATAAAACATGATTTAGTTAAGGATTTATTGATATTTCAAGTGCAAAATGATGATATAAAACTTTGATAAAAGTGCAATTTTAAGTACCAATTAGTAAGGAAATGGTTAAACCTGAATATTACAAAGAAAGGACTAATTTCTCGCAAGCATTTTCATTTTCTCATGCCATGACCAAACAATAAAAGGTCAATCATAATTTTGAAATCTTTGAAACTATCAAACAGGTAAGGATCAATATACCTTTGCTTGATACTATTAAACAGGTACCTTCCTATGTTAAATTTTTAAAAGATTTGTGCACTATAAAAAAACTAAATAAGAAAAAAAAGTCTTTTTAGCTGAACAAGTAAGTGTCATTCTTCATAACAATAATGCTTTGAAATATAAAGACCTTGGTTGTCCTATAATTTCTTGATTTATTGCAGAACATAAAATTGAAAGAGCTTTACTTAATCTTAGAGCTAACGTTAATTTACTTCCATATTTAGTTTATCAAAGTCTCAATATAAGTGAGTGAAAACCAACTTCTATTACTCTCTTACTTGCTGATAGTAAAAGTACCTAGAGAAATGGTTAAAGATGTGTTAATAAAAGTTAATAAATTTAATTATCTTATGGATTTTATTATTTTGAACACATAACCTACTAAAGTATGCAATTCATTTCTTGTTGTTTTAGAACATTCGTTGCTTGCAACTTTAAATGCATTAATTAATTGTAAGAATGGACTGATGACGTTATAATTTAGAAAAATGTTATCGAAGATGAATATTTTCAACATTTATGATTAGAACTCAAAAGTGCATTTTTATCATGGTTTTATATCATCTTTTTGCACTTAAAGTATTAATAACTCCTTAACTAAAGTACGTTTTATAATAATCTATCTAATAATATAAGATACCTTTAATTTGTGGTAAATGTCCATTTTAAATGCAGGCCTATCACATAAATGAAAGGATTGATTGATGACTTTAAGAACTTCAATTGCAAAGGCAAAGAGATGATCAAACTTAGAAAAGAGATGTCGGTGCAATCCAAACCGGAACACTGTTCGGTAATTGGGTCATATCTGGAGCTATAGATCTCAGATTTAGGTCTACTTTATATGGATATAAAGGTAAGACATAGGCCTACAACTTTTCTAGGGAGCCCAAGATCTAAAAAGGCCATTTTCAAGTCCAAATTGTTACAACAACAAAGAAGCCCGAATCTGTCCTCCAGCCCGAGCACTATTCAGTATTTTGGCCATATCTGGAGTTCTAGAATTCGAAATGAGCTGAATGTTTTACACAAGAAAGCTGAGACAATTACTTAGAACTTTTATGTTTTCAAGTGGCTCTAATTTTGACGTCATCAATGATGTTTTGGGCAGACAAGAGAAGATAAGGATTGTCACCAAGTCAAGGGTTGGCCACCTACTCATCAATTAGTCATCAAATCAATAATTCTCAATTTTGGCATATAAAAGGAGGCATTTGCCATGCATTTAGGTATCTTGGCGTCCAGATTAAGATCATTCTCTTCCTTTCTCTCTTTGTATTCTTTTTAGTGTTTATGCTTTGTTTTCATTAATATCAAGTTTATGCATTTCATTTCCTTTCCTTTGCTTTGTTAACTCTTATCTTATTTATGTTCTTATTTTATTTATCTATTTTTCTTTCTTCCATTATGTCTAGCTAAGTTAATGATGTCAAGGTGAAAGGTTACACTAATGGTGTAAGAATAAGTATGGTATAAACTTAATATGGACTTTAATGTTTAATACTAACATGTTTTATATTTATTATCTTGTTCACTCTTTAATACTTTGCTTGTTAAATGACTAATCTTAATTTATGTTGTATAACAATTGGTACAACAAATGCTTGGCACTTTCATAGCCCATACTGTATGGTATAACCGACACCTAAGCCATGAAAGGAACTTGATTTGTTGTTAACATAAGTTATAATCATGAATGCTTGACGAAATTTACAAGTATTAGCATTAATTGAATAAGATGACTAATGTAATCATGTTAACAATTTATAATATGATTGGAACCTCCTTTATGTGTGGTTTCCAACTCAATAATAAGAGTTTATACTATATTTGTTTGACATACCATTAGTAGAACCTCTAACCTTGACATTCGTTATTATCATTGTTTAATCTTTACTTTAATATTTCATATGAAAGTTCTCATCTTCTTCTTCTTTAGTATTGTTATTATTAGTATTAGTATTACTACTATTTTATTATCATTGTTATTATTGTTGTTGTTTTATTATTGTTATTTATAATTTGTACAATAACCTCCTTGTGGTTCGAACCCGGTCTTGCTGGGTTATTTATTACTTCGACACTCCTGCACTTGGGAGAAGACATCAATCTTTTCTTCGTGTCATGTTTTTAGCGTCGTTGCCGGGGAGGTAAGTTTTGTATAAATTATAATTTTTAGTTTATTTTCTCTTTTCACTTTTCTTGTATATAACTTTGTTTCTTTTCTCTTATTTCTTCTTCTTTTGTTTTCCTTTTCCTTTTATTCTATTCCTTCACGTGCATGAGAGTGTGGTCACGTACATCAAGTGGTAGAATTTGTAGGGTATCCTCATTATTTTTAGAAAATATGGCTGAAGAAGATAATCAATCACTTTATAATGAGAATAATTATGTTAGAACACTAAGAGACCACATGAATCCCACAAGAACAAGTGCACCATCATGCATAGTTTTCCCTCCCGATGCATCTCATTTTAAATTTAAGCCAGGCATTATTTAACTTTTACCTTCTTTTCATGGTTTTGAATTGGAAAATCCATACTTGCATTTAAGGGAATTTGAGGAGGTCTGCAACACATATAATAATCTAAATTGTAGCATAAACACCATCAGATTAAAGCTTTTTCCTTTTTCATTAAAAGATAAAGCTAAAACATGGCTACAAAATTTGAGACTAGAATCCATTCGTGCTTGCGATGAAATGCAACAACAATTTTTAAAGAAGTTTTTCCCATCTCATAGAACAAACTCTTTCAAAAGACAAATCACCACTTTCACTCAAAAACCAGGGGAAACATTTTACTAATGTTGGGATAGGTATCGAGACTTACTTAGTAGTACTTGCCCTCATCATGGTTTTGAAATATGAAGATTGGTTTCACATTTTTGTGAAGGGTTAACACCTAAAGATAGGCAAATGGTTGAATTGATGTGCAATGGAACTTTTAAAGACAAAGACCCTGATGAAGCAATGGAGTACTTAGACTTGTTAGCTGAAAATGCTCAAAATTAGGACACCGTGGTACTTATAAGGCACCGAGTAAAACTCAACCTCATACATCTAGTGGAGGTATGTACAACCTTAGGGAAGATCATGACCTTCAAGCCAAGTTTGCATCTTTAGCTAGAAAAGTCGAGGCACTAGAATTGAAAAAGAGTGGTCAATTAAAATCTGTTGAAATTATTGCATGTCAAATATGTGAAACAAATAAACACTCAACCGATAACTGTTCAACCTTGCCTTCTTTTAAAGAATGTCTTCATGAACAAGCCCATGCTTTAAACAGTTTTCAAAGGGCCAACCATAACCCATACTCACAAACATACAACCCTAGTTGGAAAAATCATCCAAATTTTAGCTGGAAGAGTAATGCATAAACTTCACATCCACCATTTCAAGCACATCATAATATTCAATATTCTCATGGATATGCACCTCCTTATGCTCCACCTCCTAGAAGAAATTTTAAGGAAACTTTGTATGTATTTATTGAAAAACAAGAGACAATCAACACTCAACTTGCTCAAAGCATAACAGATTTTAAAGATACTCTTGCAAAATTCACATCTGCTCTCAGTTTTCAAGAGAAAGATAAATTTTCATCTCAACTACAGCAAAATCCCAAGGAGCAATACAATGCAAATGCAAGTAGTTATGGAAGTCAACACATAGATCAAGTCAAATCAGTCATCACTCTTCGTAGTGGTAAGGTTATTAAAAAACCCACTCTTGAACCTTATGAGAAAGATGGTGAGTCAATCTCTAAGGGTAAGGAAGGGGTTCAATCTGAATATTGCAAGGAAAAGACCGATTCCTTGCCAACACTTCCATTTCCTCATGCCATGACCAATCAGGAAGAAATCGAGGATGAAAAAGGCACCGAAAATATTGATGTAGATCTTTTATCAAAAGCAACAACAGATTCAACAGCCGACATCACACCAATTGATGATTACTTTCCTGATGAATCTCTACTTTCTCTTAGTTCAATGCCTTGGTTTGCTAAAAATATCAATTTTCTTGTTTCAAGATTTTTGCCAACTCACTAGAGTATCGAAGATAAAAGAAACTTTTTGAGCGGTGTGCAAAAATTTTATTGGGATGACCCTTATTTATTCAAATATTGTCCTGATCAAATATTTCAAAGATGCATTCCTAACAATGAGGTAAGTAGTGTCATTAAATTTTGTCATTTTAAGGCATGTGGAGGCCATTTCTCATCAAGAAAGACAATTGCAAAAATCTTACAAATTGGATTTTATTGGCCCACCATGTTCAAAGACTCACATGCATTCTGCAAGTCTTCTGAAAATTGTCAAAAGGTGGGATTTATTTCAAAACACAGAGAGTCTTTAGATAATCTTTTATTGACTCTCAAGTCTCATCATAGCCGAGATAAGCATCGTGTAATGCATGACTTATGAACACATTTTCATAAAGAACATGCTTGGTATAGTCTTGGGAATCTGACTAAAAAAGATCCTATTTGCCAGCTTTTTAAGAAAATTGGATGGGAAGCTTATCCCCGACCCATAGAGGGCGTTTAAGCCGTTCTTGGACATAAAAACAAGGGAAGATGTGACCACAATCACAACTACCTGTACATACACATGCTCTTTGTGTCTTTTGGTTTTATTATTGTGTTTTGTTGTTACTTATATTTGTTTCAGTGTCTTTCAGGTTTGTTAGTGTTCATTATTTCAGGTGATATCTTCTATACTCTATCTTTCTACCTTTAAACATTGAGGACAATGTCTTCTTTTAGTTAGAGGGAGAGGGTAGCAGCTAAAAAAAAAACTGTGTTTTCTATTTCATATAGCATGTGCAAAATGGTTGTTATTAGGATGGCAGAGTAAAGGAGCTCTTTTGTTAAAGTGACTCTTGAGACGCATCTTCGTAACCATTCGTAACAAGGTCTATCATAATACTTTTTAAATATTCATATTTACAAACTTTTGCATTATTATCACTTAAGTTTGCTCATATACTTGTTTAACATGTATTCTTAAACCTTAATTTACACACACACACTTCAACATATAATTGTGGGTTGCATATTGGATTATTACATTATTTATGTTCTTTTGTTAAAGGTAACAACTAAGGGAAAGGGATAGTATAAAATAAAAAAGAAAAAAAGAAAAAAAAAGAAAGAAAGAAAAAGAAAAAAATGATAATAATAAAAATGTAGATAAGTTTAGTTTCGTAGCCTCCCTAACCTAAGCAATTAAGCCTGAAGAGGTGTTTTAACACCTAATACCCTAAAGTCAACTGACTTGGGAACTATTGACCCAACGCTTATTACATGGGTTGAGGAGAAAAGCTTAAGGGAATCAAATATTGCACTATTTATATATTAGTATCTGCGACCCGAGTTACTAACCTCGTAGGGGTGTCTTAACACCTAATGCCCTAAGACCAATTGGTCTGGGAGTCATTAGCTGAAAGCTCGTTTCATGGGTTAAAGATGCATGGTGTTTTAAATTATATGTATATATATATTTTTTTAAAAAAAACAAAAATAATAATCTCAGCCCAAGGAAGTTAACCTTAAACATTAGAACACAAATTCTGTTTTCTTCCAAGAAAAGCCCTATAATTATGTGTTGATACAATGAGCATAAAAGAAAGATTTTTGAATATCTTGTTAAGAGGTATTGAGTAGGTATATAAATATAACAAGAGTTTGTTTATCTGGATAGAGTAATGGAACTTAAATAATGAATACCTTGCTTTGTGGAATTTGCAATTTGTCTTTCTATTTTAAAGCTTTGATTACTAGGGACTAGTAATAAGCTAGTTAGGGGGTGTGATTAGTACTCAGAAGTGCATTTTTATCATGGTTTTATATCATCATTTTGCACTTAAAGTATCAATAACTCCTTAACTAAAGTACGTTTTATAATAATCTATCTAATAATATAAGATACCTTTAATTTGTGGTAAATGTCTATTTTAAATGCAGACCTATCACATAAATGAAAGGATTGATTGATGACTTTAAGAACTTCAATTGCAATGGCAAAGAGATGATCAAACTTAGAAAAGAGATGCTGGTGCAATCTAAATCGGAACACTGTTCGGTAATTGGGTCATATCTGGAGCTATAGATCTCAGATTTAGGTCTACGTTATATGGATGGAAAGGTAAGACATAGGCCTACAACTTTCATATAGAGCCAAAGATCTGAAAAGGCCATTTTCAAGTCCAAATTATTGCAACAACAAAGAAGCCCGAATCTGTCCTCCAGCCCGAGCACTATTCAGTATTTTGGCCATATCTAGAGTTCTAGAAGTCGAAATGAGCTGAATGTTTTACACAAGAAAGCTGAGACAATTGCCTAGAACTTTCATGTTTTCAAGTGGCTCTAATTTTGACATCATCAATGACGTTTTGGGCAGACAAGAGAAGATAAGGATTGACACCAAGTCAAGGGTTGGCCACCTACTCATCAATTAGTCATCAAATCAATAGTTTCTAATTTTTGACTATAAAAGGAGGCATTTGCCATGCATTTAGGCATCTTGGTGTTTAGATCAAGATCATGCTCTTGTTTTCTCTCTTTGTATTCTTTATGCTTTGTTTTCATTAATATCAAGTTTATGCCTTTCATTTTCTTTCCTTTACTTAGTTAACTTTTATGTTCTTATTTTGTTTATCTATTTTTCTTTCTTTCATTAGCATTAATTGAATAAGATGACTAATGTAATCATGTTAACAATTTATAATATGATTGGAACCTCCTTTATGTGTGGTTTCCAATTCAATAATAAGAGTTTATACTATACTTGTTTGACATACCATTAGTAGAACCTCTAACCTTGACATTCATTATTATCATTGTTTAATCTTTACTTTAATATTTCATCTCAAAGTTCTCATCTTCTTCTTCTTTAGTATTGTTATTATTAGTATTAGTATTACTACTATTTTATTATCATTGTTATTATTGTTGTTGTTTTATTATTGTTATTTATAATTTGTACAATAACCTCCTTGTGGTTCGACCCCGGTCTTGCCGGGTTATTTATTACTTCGACACTCCTGCACTTGGGAGAAGACATCAATCTTTTCGTCGTGTCAGAAACATTGCATGCATTCATTGAAAAGCAAGAGACAATCAATACTCAACTTGCTCAAAACATAATAGATTTTAAAGATACTCTTGCAAAATTAACATCTGCTCTTAGTTTCCAAGAGAATGGTAAGTTTTCATCTCAACCACAACAAAATCCCAAGGGGCAACACAATGCAAATGCAAGTAATTCTGGAAGCCAACATATGGATCAAGTCAAATCAGTCACTGTTCTTCGCAATGGTAAGGTTATTGAAAAACCCTCTCTTGAACCTTATGAGAAAGATGATAAGTCAATCTCTAAGGGAGGGGTTGAATCTAAAAATTGCAAAGAAAAGACTGATTCTCTGCCAGCAATTCCATTTCCTCAAGTCATGACCAAATGAAGGAAAGTCAATCACAACTCTGAAATTTTTGAAAGTTTTAAACAGGTAAGAATCAATATACCTTTGCTGGATGATATTAAACAAGTTCCTTTCTATGCTAAATTTTTGAAAGATCAATGCACTGTGAAGAGGAAATTGAATGTGGAAAAGAAAGCTTTTTTAGCCAAACAAGTGCTATTCTTTAGAATAATAATGCTTTGAAATATAAAGATCCTGGTTGTCCTACAATTTCTTGCTTTGTTGGAGAGCATAAACTTGAAAGAGCCTTACTTTTATAACTTGGTGCTAGTGTGAATTTTGATCTCGGTGCTAGTGTGAATTTACTTCCATATTCAGTTTTTCAGAGTCTCAATCTAGGTGAGTTAAAACCAACTTTTATAACTCTTTTACTTGCTAATAGATCTATAAAAGTGTCTAAAGGAATAATTGAAGATGTGTTAGTACAAGTCAATAAATTCATTTATCCCGTGGGTTTTGTTGTCTTGGACACATAACCTGTTGAAGCATGTAATTCATTTCCTGTTATTTTAGGATGTCCCTTTCTTGCAACTTCTAACGCATTGATTAATTGTAGGAATGGATTGATGAAGCTATCAGTTGGAAATATGACATTAGAGATGAATGTTTTCAACACTTGCAAGCAACCTGGAGATGATAATAATTTACTAGAAGTAGATCATATTGATGAATTAGTTTATGATCAACTTGAATCTATCTTAAGTAAAAATGAGTCGGATGAATCTTAAGATTTGCAAATGATTTATTCTGAGGAAGAAATCACGGATGAAAAATGCACTCAAAATGTTGATGCGGATCTTTTGTCAAAAGTGGCAACAAATTTAACATCTAATATCACACCAATCGATGATTACTTTCCTAATGAATCCTTACTTTCTCTTAATCCAATGCCTTGGTATGATAAAAATATCAATTTTCTTGCTTTAGAAGATTTGCTAGCTGATTGGAGTACCCAAGATAAAGAAACAATTTTGAACGAAGTGAAAAACTTTTATTGGGATGACCCTAACTTATTCAAATATTGTACCGATCAAATATTTCAAAGATTCATTCCCGATAATGAGGTAAGTAGTATTATTAAAATTTGTCATTATGAAGCATGTGGAAGTTATTTCTCGTTACAAAAGACAGCTACAAAAATCTTTGAAAATGGATTTTGTTGGCCCACCATGTTCAAGGACACACAAGTATTCTGTAAAACTTATAAAAATTGTCAAAAAATTGATACTGGTCAAAAAGTTTTGTTTTATAATTCTCAACTCTATTCATTTCCTAGAGAGCTAAGATCAAGATGGAGCAATCCTTATAGGGCTTGTGATATTGAGAATTCAAAAAATGACAATGTCTTTAAGGAAAATAGACATTGTTTGAAAGCTTACTTTGATAATTTTCCTAGTGATAATGAATCAACTAGTTTGAATGATCTTGTAGATAAAAGTTGATTATTTTGTTTTTCTCACATAGTTTTTGTGTTTCTTTTTAAGTGATTTTTGCTAGTTTCTCTCACCCTGGTCAAATGACGGATAACGGTACTTCGTGACTTAAGTTGGTTCTTTCAGTTTCCCACAATAACTAATATCTGTGCAATTCTTTGAATCTCTTTTCCAATTCTCATTTGAAAATGGACACTAATCTTGAAAAATTGAAAAATTATTTTCCCGCTCTACCTCAAAATACGATTAAAAAAATTTATCGTGCTAGATGTGCAAGAATGAGTTTGTTAATGAATCATGGAATTCCTGAAGATATTCGCTGGTTGATTGAAGCAAAGGTCCAATTATCAGGTGAGTCCTCTAACTCATTCATTTCACACATGCCTAGATCAGGTAAAAGCACTTTTGCAAAGAAACGTCATGCAAAATGACTAAAAGTCTGTCATCGATGTGCTAGATGGACTTGTAATACATAATGTCATTCTTTAGGAATGGTATCTATAAACTATAAAGATAAAATACAATTCATTAAGGATGGCCTAAGTAAGGAGTTTTTAGATAATTTTTTATTGACTCTTGAGACGTATCCTAGTGGAGATGTACATCATGCAATTCATGATTTATGGCCACTATTTCATAAGGAACATGATCGACTTAGTCTTAGGAATCTGACTAAAAAAGATCTTGTTAGCCAGTTTTTAAGAAAATTGGATGGGAAGCCTATCCTCGACCTATAGAGGGCATTTAAGCCGTTCTTGGATGTAAAACCAAGGGAAGATATGAGCCACAATCACAACTACCTGTAAATACACATTTTTTTTAAAAGTAAATAAATAAAGAGAGAGAGAGAGAGAGAGAAAGAGTCTGAGACTCTAGCTGGCCTATATATAGGTGGTATGATTGCCTTTCTAATTTCTTATCTATAAAACCCTCTCTTCTTTCCTTTCATTTCTACTCAACCCATACATTCAACAAATAAAGAAGTGTGTAGAAATGGCAAGTTCCTCAGGTCATCATATAAGAAATATTTGTGTTTTTGGTGGATCTAGTCCTGAAAAAGAAAAGGAGTATTTAGAATCAGCAAATCATCTTGGTCAAGTGCTAGCTGAGAGAAAGATTCATTTAGTGTATTGGCGAGCCAGTCTTGGGTTAATAGGAAGTGTGTCAACAGCTGTATTTTTAGGAGGTAGTCAGGTTTTGGGGGTTGTCCCCGAAGCTTTAGCACAAGGGGATATCATTGGATAAATAATTGGAGAGGAACTTCAGGTCTCTACAATGTCAGCTCGAATGAATGTAATGTTTAACCATGCTGATACCTTCATTACTTTACCATGTGGTCTAGGCACATTGGAAAAGATCTTTCATATTTCCTCTTGGGCCCAACTGCACATTCACCATAAACTCATAGGTTTGTTAAATATTAATGGTTATTATGATAAGTTGTTGTCTTTTCTTGATCATGTTGTGGAACAGGAATTTCTAACATCTTCTACACGACAAATCATAATCTCTAATGTCACTGCTGAATAGTTGATTGACCAACTACAATCTTTCATTCCTGTAATTGATCCTTCCATGAGTCCCATAAATTGGGCAACTAAGAAAAGCTATAAAAAACTTAGATTGGATTTGAGCCGTCATTTGTGAATCTTTGTGTCTTTTGGTTTTATTATTGTGTTTTGTTGTTTCTTATATTTCTTTCAATGTGTTTCAGGTTTGTCAGTATTTGTTATTTCAGGTGATATCTTCTATACTCTATCTTTCTACCTTTAAACGTTGAGGACAATGTCTTGTTTTAGTTGGGGGGAGAGGGTAGTAGCTAAAAAAAAACCTATGTTTTCTATTTAATAAAGGATGTGCAAAATTGTTGTTACTATGATGGCAGAGCAAGGAGAACTTTTATGACTCTTGAGACACATCTTAGTAATCATTTATAACAAGGTCTATCATAATACTTCTTGAAATATTCAGATTTACAAACTCTCGCATTGTTATTACTTAATTCTGGTCATATACTTATTTAACATATATTCTTAAACCTTAATTTACACACACACATTAACATATAATTATGGGTTGCATATTGGATTATTATATTATTTATGTTCTTTTGTTAAAGGTAACAACTAAGAGAAAGGGATAGTATATAATTAAAGAAAAAAGAAAAAAACTGATAACAATAAAAATGTAGATAAGTTTGGTTTCGTAGCCTCCCTTACCTAAGCAATTAAACCCAAAGTGGTGTTTTAACACCTAATACCCTAAAGTCAACTAACTTGGGAGCTATTAGCCCAACGCTTATTACATGGGTTGAGGAGAAAAGTTTAAGGAAATCAAACATTGCACTATCTACATATCAGTATCTGCGACCCGAGTTACTAAGCTTGTAAGGGTGTCATAACACCTAATGCCCTAAGACTAACTGGTCTAAGAGTCATTAGCTGAAAGCTCGTTACATGGGTTAAACATGCATGGTGTTTTAAATTATATGTATATATATATATTAAAAAAAAGACAAAAATAATAATCCCAACCCAAGGAAGTTTACCTTATACATTAGAACAAAAATTTTGTTTTCTTCCAAGAAAAGCCCTCTAATTATGTGTTGATACATTGAGTACAAAAGAAAGGTTTATAAATATCTTGTTTTTACATGACTCCCATTTTGATATTATCAATGACGTTTTGGGCAGACAAGAGAAGATAAGGATTGTCACCAAGTCAAGAGTTGGCCACCTACCCATCAATTAGTCATCAAATCAATAGTTCCCAATGTTGGCTTATAAAAGGAGGCATTTGCCATGCATTTAGGCATCTTGATGTCCAGATCAAGATCATGCTCTTGTTTTCTCTCTTTGTATTCTTTATGCTTTGTTTTCATTAATATCAAGTTTATGCCTTTCATTTCCTTTCCTTTACTTAGTTAACTTTTATGTTCTTATTTTGTCTATCTATTTTTCTTTCTTTCATTATGTCTAGCTAAGTTCATTATGTCAAGGTGAAAAGGTTACACTAATGGTGCAAGAATAAGTCTCGTATAAACTTAATATGGACTTTAATGTTTGATACTAACATGTTTTATATTTGTTATCTTGTTTCACTATTTAATACTTTGGTTGTTAAATGAATAATCTAGATTTATGTTGTATAACAATTGGTACAACAAATGCTTGGCACTTTCATAGCCCATACTGTATGGTATAACCGACACCTAAGCAATGAAAGAAACTTGATTTGTTGTTAACATAAGTAATAATCATGAATGCCTGACAAAATTTACAAGTATTAGCATTAATTGAATAAGATGACTAATGTAATCATATTAACAATCTATAATATGATTGGAACCTCCTTTGTGTGTGGTTTCCAATTGAATAATAAGATATAAAGACCCTGGTTGTCCTACAATTTCTTTCTTTATTGGAGAGCATAAAATTAAAATAGCCTTACTTGATCTTGGTGCTAGTGTGAATTTACTTCCATATTCAATTTTTCAGAGTCTCAATCTAGGTGAGTTAAAACCAACTTCTATAACTCTTTTACTTGCTGATAGATCTATAAAAGTGTCTAGAGGAATAATTAAAGATGTGTTAGTACAAGTCGATAAATTCATTTATCCTGTGGATTTTGTTGTCTTGGACACACAACTTGTTGAGGCATGTAATTCATTTCCTGTTATTTTAGGACGTCCGTTTCTTGCAACTTCTAACGCATTGATTAATTGTAGGAATGGACTGATGAAGCTATCATTTGGAAACATGACATTGGAGATGAATATTTTCAACATTTGCAAGCAACCTGGAGATGATAATGATTTATAAGAAGTAGATCATATTAACGAATTAGTTTATGATCAACTTGAATCTACTTTAAGTAAAAATGAGTTCGATGAACCGGAAGATTTGCAAATGATTTATTCTAAGGAAGAAATCACGGATGAAAAAGGCACCGAAAATGTTGATGTAGATCTTTTGTCATCAATGACAACAAATTTGACATCTGACATCACACCAATCGATGATTACTTTCCTAATGAATCCTTACTTTCTCTTAATCCAATGCCTTGGTATGATAAAAATATCAATTTTCTTGCTTTAGAAGATTTGTCAGCTGATTCGAGTACCAAAGATAAAGAAAAGTTTTTGAACGAAGTGAAGAACTTTTATGATGATGACCCTAACTTATTCAAATATTGTCCTAATCAAATATTTCAAAGATTCATTCCCGACAATAAGGTAAGTAGTGTCATTAAACTTTGTCATTCTGAAGCATGTGGAAGTGATTTCTCATCAAATAAGACTGCTGTAAAAATCTTTCAAAATGAATTTTATTGGCCCACCATATTCAAGGACACGCATGCATTCTGCAAAGCTTATGAAAATTGTCAAAAAGTTTTGTTTTATAATTCTCAACTTTATGCATTCCTTAGTGAGCTAAGATCAAGATGGAGGAATTCTTATGGGGCCTGTGATATTGAGAATTCAATGAATGACAATGATTTTAAGGAAAATAAACATCGTTCGAAAGCTTACTTTGATAATTTTCCTAGTGAAAATGAATCAACCGGTTGGAATGATCTTGTAGATAAAGGTTGATTATTTTATTTCTCTTACATTGTTTTTATGTTTCTTTTTGAGTGATTTTTGCTAGTTTCTCTCACCCCGGTCAAATGGCGAATAACGGTACTCCGTGACTTAAGTCGGTTCTTTCAGTTTCCC
>SRLM01001196.1:0-58332 GCA_015708895.1 Populus ilicifolia | reverse complement strand
TTCTCATCTTCTTCTTTTTCTTTATCATTGTTGTTACTACTACAACAAAACACAATAATAAAACCAAAAGACACAAAGAGCATGTGTATGTACAGGTAGTTGTGATTGTGGCTCACATCTTCCCTTGGTTTTATGTCCAAGAACGGCTTAAACGCCCTCTATGGGTCAGGGATAGGCTTCCCATCCAGTTTTCTTAAAAACTGGCAAACAGGGTCTTTTTTAGTCAGATTCCCAAGACTATACCAAGCATGTTCTTTATGAAAATGTGTTCATAAGTCATGAATTACACGATGCTTATCTCGACTATGATGAGACTTAAGAGTCAATGGAAGATTATCTAAAGACTCTTTGTGTTTTGAAATAAATCCCACCTTTTGACAATTTTCACAGTTTTTATGGAATGCACATGACTCCTTGAATATAGTGGGCCAATAAAATCCAATCTGTAAGATTTCTAGAATCCTCTTTTTTGATGAGAAATGTTCCCCACGTGCCTTAGAGTGATAAAATTTAATAGCATCACTTACCTCATTATCGGGAATGCATCTTTGAAATATTTGATCAAGACAATAATTGAATAAGTAAAGGTCATCCTAATAAAAATTTTGGACACTGCTCAAAAATTTTCTTTTATCTTTGATACTCCAGTGAGCTGGCAAAAATCCTAAAGCAAGAAAATTGATATTTTTAGCAAACCAAGACATTGAACTAAGAGAAAGTAAAGATTCATCAGGAAAGTAATCATCAATTGGTGTGATGTCGGGTGTTGAATCTGTTGTCGCTTTTGATAAAAGATCTGCATCAACATTTTCGGTTCCTTTTTCATCCTCGATTTCTTCCTGATTGGTCATGGCATGAGGAAATGGAAGTACTGGCAGGGAATCAGTCTTTTCCTTACAATATTCAGATTGAACCCCTTCCTTACCCTTAGAGATTGACTCATCACCTTTCTCCCAAGGTTCAAGAGTTGGTTTTTCAATAACCTTACCACTGCGAAGAGTGATGACTGATTTGACTTGATCCATGTGTTGACTTCCATAACTACTTGCATTTGCATTATATTGCTCCTTGGGATTTTGCTGTAGTTGAGATGGAAACTTATCTTTCTCTTGAAAACTGAGAGCAGACGTGAATTTTGCAAGAGTATCTTTAAAATCTGTTATGCTTTGAGCAAGTTGAGTGTTGATTGTCTCTTGCTTTTCAATAAATGCATACAAAGTTTCCTTAACATTTCTTATAGGAGGTGGAGCATAAGGAGGTGCATATCCATAAGAATTTTAAAAATTGTGGTGTGCTTGAAACGGTGGTTGTGAAGTTTGTGCATTCTTGTTCTCACTCTTCCAACTAAAATTTGGATGATTTCTCCAACCAGGGTTGTATGTTTGCGAGTATGGGTTATGGTTGGCCCTTTGAAAACTGTGTAAAACATGAGCTTGTTCATAGAGACATTCCTTAAAAGAAGGCAAGGTTGGACAACTATCAGTTGAGTGTTCATTTGTTTCACATATTTGACATGTAATGTTTTCAACAGATTTTAATTGACCACTTTTTTTCAATTCTAGTTCCTCAACTTTTCTAGCTAAAGATGCAAACTTGGCTTGAAGGTCATGAGTTTCCCTAAGGTTATACATACCTCCACTAGATGTATGACGTTGAGTTTTACTCGGTGCCTTATAAGTACCCGCGGTGTCCCAATTTTGAGCATTTCCAGCTAACAAGTCTAAGTACTTTATTGCTTCATCTGGGTCTTTCTCTTTAAAAGTCCCATTGCACATCAATTTAACCATTTGTCTATCTTTAGGTGTTAACCCTTCATAAAAATATGAAATCAATCTCCATGTTTCAAAACCATGATGAGGGCAAGTACTAAGTAAGTCTCGATACCTATCCCAACATTACTAAAATATTTCCCCTGGTTTTTGAGTGAAAGTGGTGATTTGTCTTTTGAAAGAGTTTGTTATATGAGATGGGAAAAACTTCTTTAAAAACTGTTGTTGCATTTCATCCCAAGCACGAATGGATCCTGGTCTCAAATTTTGTAGCCATGTTTTAGCTTTATCCTTTAATGAAAAAGGAAAAAGCTTTAATCTGATGGTGTTCATGCTACAATTTAGATTATTATATGTGTTGCTGACCTCCTCAAATTCTCTTAAATGCAAGTATGAATTTTCCAATTCAAAACCATGAAAAGAAGGTAAAAATTGGATAATATCTGGCTTAAAATTAAAATGAGATGCATCGAGAGGAAAAACTATGCATGATGGTGCACTTGTTCTTGTTGGATTCATGTGGTCTTGACACGACAAAAAGATTGATGTCTTCTCCCAAGTGTAAGAGTGTCGAAATAATAAATAACCCGGCAAGACTGGGGTCGAACCACAGGGAGGATATTGTATAAATTATAAATAACAACAATACAACAACAACAATAATAACAATAACAACAATAACAACAACAACAACAACAACAACAACAACAACAACAATAATAATAATAATAACAATACTAGTAGTTGTAGTAGTAATAATAATAAAGAAAGAGAAGAAGAAGAAGAAGATGATGATGATGAGATATTAAATTAAGGATTAACAATGATAATAACAAATGTCAAGGTTAGAGGTTCCACTAATGGTATGTCAAACAAGTATAGTATAAACTCTTATTGTTCAATTGGAAACCACACATAAAGGAGGTTCCAATCAGATTATAGATTGTTAACATGATTACATTAGTCATCTTATTCGATTAATGCTAATACTTGTAAATTTCGTCAAGCATTCATGATTATAACTTATGTTAACAACAAATCAAGTTCCTTTCATAGCTCAGGTGTCGGTTATACCATACAGTATGGGCTATGAAAGTGCCAAGAATTTGTTGTACCAATTGTTATACAACATAAATCAAGATTAGTCATTTAACAAGCAAAGTATTAAAGAGTGAACAAGATAACAAATATAAAACATGTTAGTATTAAGTAGTAAAGTCCATATTAAGTTTATACCATACTTATTCTTACACCATTAGTGTAACCTTTTCACCTTGACATAATTAACTTAGCTAGACATAATGAAAGAAAGTCTACCGCTTATTTTCATGCACGGTTATTCTCATTATGAAGTGATTGATTATCTTCTTCAGCCATATTTTCTGAAAATGGTGAGGATACCTTACAAAGTCTACCGCTTGATGTACGTGACCACACTCTCATGCACATGTAGAAATAGAATAAAAGGAAAAGGAAAACAAAAGAAGAAGAAGAAACAAGAAAAAAGAAAAAAAGAAACAAAGTTATATACAAGAAAAGTGAAAAGAAAAAATAAATTAAATATTATAATTTATACAAAACTTACCTCCTCGGCAACGGCGCCAAAAACTTGACATGACGAAAAGATTAATGTCTTCTCCCAAGTGTAGGACTGTCGAAGTAATAAATAACCCGACAAGACCGGGGTCGAACCAAAGGGAGGATATTGTATAAATTATAAATAACAACAATACAACAACAACAATAATAACAATAACAACAATAACAACAACAATAATGATAATAATAATAGTAATAGTAATAATAGTACTAGTAGTAGTAGTAGTAGTAGTAGTAGTTGTGGTAGTAGTAGTAATAACGAAAGAGAAGAAGAAGAAGAAGATGATGATGATAAGAACTTGGAGATAGAATATTAATGCAAGGATTAAGAAGTGATAATATCAAAGAAGCAACTAAAAGAAGAAAAGCCAACTAAAAACTGAGTAGAGAAAGACTACAGAGAATTAAAAACAAACGAGATGCAAACCAATATTGAGCTAGAGGCTTTGAAGTCTGATTAGTATTCAAAAGTGCATTTTTATCATGGTTTTATATCATCATTTTGCACTTGAAGTATTAATAACTCCTTAACTAAAGTACGTTTTATAATAATCTATCTAATAATATAAGATACCTTTAATTTATGGTAAATGTCCATTTTAAATGTAGGCCTATCACATAAATTAAAGGATTGATTGATAACTTTAAGGAGTTCAATTGCAAAGGCAAAGAGATGATCAAACTTAAAAAAGAGATGTCGGTGCAATCCAAACCGGAACACTGTTCAGTAATTGGGTCATATCTGGAGCTATAAATCTCAGATTTAGGTCTACTTTATATGGATGGAAAGGTAAGACATAGGCCTACAACTTTCATATGTAGCCCAAGATCTTAAAAGGCCATTTTCAAGTCCAAATTATTGCAACAACAAAGAAGCTTGAATCTGTCCTCCAGCCCGAGCACTGTTTAGTATTTTGGCCATATCTAGAGTTCTAGAAGTTGAAATGAGCTGAAGTTTTTACATAAGAAAGCTGAGACAATTGCCTAGAACTTTCATGTTTTCAAGTGGCTCTAATTTTGATGTCATCAATGTCGTTTTAGGAAGATAAGAGAAGATAAGGATTGTCACCAAGTCAAGGGTTGGCCATCTACTCATCAATTAGTCATCAAATCAATAGTTCCCAATTTTGGCCTATAAAAGGAGGCATTTACCATGTATTTAGGCATCTTGGTGTCCAGATCAAGATAATGCTCTTGTTTTCTCTCTTGTATTTTTTGTATTGCATATGCTTTGTTTTTATTAATATTAAGTTTATACTTTTCATTTCCTTTCAATTACTTAGTGAATTCTTATCTTACTTATGTTCCTATTTTGTTTATCTATTTTTCTTTCTTTCATTATGTCTAGCTAAGTTAATTATGTCAAGGTGAAAAAGTTACACTAATGATGTAAGAATAAGTATGGTATAAACTTAATATGGACTTTAAGGTTTGATAGTAACGTGTTTTATATTTGTTATCTTGTTCACTCTTTAATACTTTGCTTGTTAAATGACTAATCTTGATTTATGTTGTATAACAATTGGTACAACAAATGCTTGGCACTTTCATACCCCATAATGTATAGTATAACTGACACCTGAGCTATGAAAGGAACTTGATTTGTTGTTAACATAAGTTATAATCATGAATGCTTGATGAAATTTACAAGTAGTAGCATTAATTGAATATGATGACTAATGTAATCATGTTAACAATCTATAATATGATTGGAACCTCCTTTTATCTGTGGTTTCCAATTGAATAAAAAGAGTTTATACTATACTTGTTTGACATACCATTAGTAGAACCTCTAACCTTGACATTTGTTATTATCAGTGTTAATCCTTACTTTAATATTTCATCTCAAAGTTCTCTCATCTTCTTCTTCTTCTTTATTATTGTTGTTATTATTATTATTATTATTATTATTACTACTAGTATTATTATTATTATTATTGTTATTGTTATTATTATAGTTGTTGTTATTGTTATTATTGTTGTTATTGTTATCATTGTTGTTTATAATTTGTACAATTAACCTCCCTATGGTTCGACCCCGGTCTTGCCAGGTTATTTATTACTTTGACACTCCTGCACTTGGGAGAAGACATTAATCTTTTAGTCGTGTCAAGTTTTTGGCGTCGTTGTCGGGGAGGTAAGTTTTATATAAATTATAATATTTATTTTATTTTCTCTTTTCACTTTTCTTGTATATAACTTTGTTTCTTTTTTTCTTGTTTCTTTTGTTTTCCTTTTCCATTTATTCTATTCCTACAAGTGGTATGCTCATCATTTTCAGAAAATATGACTGAAGAAGATAATCAATTACTTCATAATGAGAATAATGAGAATAACCGTGCTAGAACACTTAGATACCACATGAATCCAATAAGAACAAGTGCACCATCATGCATAGTTTTTCCTCCCACTGCATCTCATTTTAATTTTAAGTCAGGCATTATTCAACTTTTACCTTCTTTTCATGATTTAGAATTGGAAAATCCATACTTGCATTTAAAGGAATTTGAGGAGGTATGCAACACATATAATAATTTAAATTATAGCATGAACACCATCAGATTAAAGCTTTTTTCTTTTTCATTAAAAGATAAAGCTAAAACATGGCTATAAAATTTGAGACCAGGATCCATTCATGCTTGAGATGAAATGCAATAATAGTTTTTAAAGAAATTTTTCCCATCTTAGAGAACAAACTCTTTCAAAAGACAAATCACCACTTTCACTCAAAAACTAGGAGAAACATTTTACCAATTTTGGGATAGATATCGAGACTTACTTAGTACTTGCCCTCATCATGGTTTTGAAACAAGGAGATTGGTTTCATATTTTTATGAAGGGTTAACACCTAAAGATAGGCAAATGGTTGAATTGATGTGCAATGAAACTTTTGAAGACAAAGACCCTGAGAGTACTTAGACTTGTTAGCTGAAAATGCTCAAAAATTAAGACACCGTGGGTACTTGTGGGGCACTGAGTAAAACTCAACCTCATACATCTAGTGGAGGTATGTATAACCTTAGGGAAGATCATGACCTCCAAGCCAAGTTTGCATCTTTAGCTAGAAAAGTCGAGGCACTAGAATTGAAAAAGAATGGTCAATTAAAATCTGTTGAAAACATTGCATTTCAAATATGTGAAACAAATGAATACTCAACCGATAATTGTCCAACCTTGCCTTCTTTTAAGGAATGTCTCCATGAACAAGCGCATGCTTTAAACAGTTTCAAAGAGCCAACCATAACCCATGCTCACAAACATACAACCCTGGTTAGAGAAATCATCCAAGTTTTAGTTGGAAGAGTGAGAACAACAATGCATAAACTTCACAACCACCATTTCAAGCACACCATAATTTCCAAAATTCTCATGGATATGCATTTCCTTATGCTCCACCTTCTAGAAGAAATCTTGAGGAAACATTGCATGCATTCATTGAAAAGTAAGAGACAATCAATACTCAACTTGCTCAAAACATGATTGATTTTAAAGATACTCTTGCAAAATTAACATCTACTCTTAGTTTCCAAGAGAAAGGTAAGTTTCCATCTCAACCACAACAAAATCCCAAGGGGCAATATAATGCAAATGGAAGTAGTTCTGGAAGCGAATACATGGATTAAGTTAAATCAGTCACTACTCTTCGTAGTGGTAAGGTTATTGAAAAGCTCTTTCTTGAATCTTATGAGAAAGATGACGAGTCAATCTTTGAGGGTAAGGAAGGGGTTAAGTCTGAAAATTACAAAGAAAAGACTGATTCTCCGCCAGCACTTCCATTTCCTCACGCCATGACCAAACAAAGGAAAGTCAATCACAACTCTGAAATCTTTGAAATTTTCAAACAGGTAAGAATCAATATACCTTTGTTGGATGCTATTAAACAGATTCCTTCCTATGCTAAAGTTTTGAAAGATCTATGCACTGTGAAGAGGAAACTGAATGTGAAAAAGAAAGCTTTTCTAGCCGAACAAGTAAGTGCCATTCTTCAGAACAATAATGCTTTGAAATATAAAGACCCTAGTTGTCCTATAATTTCTTGCTTTACTGGAGAGCATAAAATTGAAATAGCCTTACTTGATCTTGGTGCTAATGTGAATTTACTTCCATATTCAGTTTTTCAGAGTCTCAATCTAGGTGAGTTAAAACCAACTTCTATAACTCTTTTGCTTGCCCATAGATCTGTAAAAGTGCCTAGAGGAATAATTGAAGATGTGTTAGTACAGGTCGATAAATTCATTTATCCTGTAGATTTTGTTGTCTTGGACACACAACCTATTAAGGCATGTAATTCATTTCCTGTTATTTTAGGACGTCCGTTTTTGCAACTTCTAACGCATTAATTAATTGTAGGAATGGACTAATGAAGCTATCATTTGAAAACATGGCATTGAAGATGAATATTTTCAACATTTGCAAGCAACCTGGAGATAATAATGATTTACAAGAAGTAGATCATATTGATGAATTAGTTTATGATCAACTTGAATCTACTTTAAGTAAAAATGAGTTGGATGAATCTGAAGATTTGCAAATGATCTATTCTGAGGAAGAAATCACGGATGAAAAAAGCACAAAAAATGTTGATGTGAATCTTTTGTCAATAGTGACAATAGATTTGACATCTGACATCACACCAATCGATGATTACTTTCCTAACGAATCCTTACTTTCTCTTAATCCAATGTCGTGGTATGATAAAAATATCAATTTTCTTACTTTAGAAGATTTGCCAGCTGATTGGAGTACCCAAGACAAAGAAAAGTTTTTGAACGAAGTGAATAACGTTTATGGTGATGACCCTAACTTATTCACATATTGTCCTGATCAAATATTTCAAAGATTCATTCCCGACAATGAGGTAAGTAGTGTCATTAAAATTTGTCATTCTGATGCATGTGGAAGTTATTTTTTGTTAAAAAAACAGCTGCAAAAATCTTACAAAATGGATTTTATTGGCCCACCATGTTCAAGGACACGTATGCATTCTGCATAACTTGTGAAAATTGTCAAAAAATTGATACTGGTCAAAAAGTTGTTTTAAATTCTCAACTTTATGCATTCCCTAGCGAGCAAAGATCAAGATGGAGCAATCCTTGTAGGGCTTGTGATATTAAGAATTCAATAGATAACAATGATTTTAAGGAAAATGGACATCGTTTGAAAGCTTACTTTGATAATTTTCCTAGTGAAAATGAATCAACTAGTTGGAATGATCTTGTAGATAAAGGTTGATTATTTTATTTTTGTCACATTGTTTTTTTTAGTGATTTTTTCTAGTTTCTCTCACCCTGGTCAAATGGCGGATAAGAGTACTTCATGACTTAAGTCGGTTCTTTCAGTTTTCCACAATAACTGATATATGTATATACATTTCTGCAATTCTTTGAATCTCTTTTGCAATTCTCATTTGAAAATGGACACTAATCTTGCAAAATTAAAAAAGTATTTTCCCGCTCTGCCTCATAATACGATTACAAAAATTTACCATGCTAGATGTGCAAGATTGAGATTGTTAATGAATCATGGAATTCCTGAAGATATTCGCTGGTTGATTGAAGCAAAAGTCCGATTATCAGGTGAGTCCTCTAACTCCTTCATTTCACACATGCCTGGAATAGATAAAAGCACTTTTGCAAAGAAACGTCGTGCAAAACGATTGAAAGTTTGTCATCGATGTGCTAGATGGACTTGTAATACACAATGTCATTCTGTAGGAATGGTATCTATAAACCGTGAAGATAAAATACAATTCATTAAGGATGGCCTGAGTAAGGAGTCTTTAGATAACCTTCTATCGACTCTTGAGATGCATCCTAGTGGAGATGTGCATCGTGCAATTCATGATTTATGGTTATTATTTCATAAAGAACATGATTGACTTAGTCTTGGGAATCTGACTAAAAAAGACCCTGTTTGCCAGTTTTTAAGAAAACTAGATGGGAAGCCTATCCCCGACCCATAGAGGGCGTTTAACCCGTTCTTGGACATAAAACCAAGGAAAGATGTGAGCCACAATCACAACTACTTGTACATATACATGCCTTTTTAAAAAGTAAATAAATAAATAGAGAGAGAGAGTGAGACTCTAGCTAGCCTACATATAGGTGGTATGATTGTCTTTCTAATTTCTCATCTATAAAACCCTCTTTTCCTTCCTTTCATTTCTACTCAACCCATACATTTAACAAATACTGAAGTGTGTAGAAATGGCAAGTTTCTCAGGTCATCATATAAGAAATATTTGTGTTTTTGGTGGATCTAGTCCTAGGAAAGAAAAGGAGTTTTTAGAATCAGCAAATCATCTTGGTCAAGTGCTAGTTGAGGGAAAGATTCATTTAGTATATGGGGGAGGCAGTCTTGGGTTAATAGGAGGTGTGTCAATAGCTACATTTTTAGGAGGTAGTCAAGTTTTGGGCGTCGTCCCCAAAGCTTGAGCACAAAGGAACATCATTGGAAAAACAATTGGAGAGGAACTTTAGGTCTTTATAATGTCAACTCGAATGAATGCAATATTTAACCATGTTGATGCCTTCATTGCTTTACCAGGTGGTCTAGGCACATTGGAAGAGATATTTCATATTTCCTCTTGGGCCCAACAACACATTCACCATAAACCCTTAGGTTTGTTAAATGTTAATGGTTATTATGATAAGTTATTGTCTTTTCTTGATCACACTGTGTCTTTTGGTTTTATTATTGTGTTTTGTTATTTCTTATATTTTTTTTCAGTGTGTTTCAAGATTGTCAGTATTCGTTATTTTAGGTGATATCTTTTATACTTTATCTTTCTACCTTTAAACATTGAGGACAATGTCTTGTTTTAGTTAGGGGGAGAGGGTAGTAGCTAAAAAAAAATGAGTTTTCTATTTCATAAAGCATGTGCAAAATGATTGTTACTATGATGGAAGAGTAAGAAGAATCTTTTGTGACTCTTAGTAATCATTCGTAACAAGGTCTATTATAATACTTCTTGAAATATTCAGATTTACAAACTCTTGCATTGTTATCACTCAAGTCTGCTCATATACTTATTTAACATGTATTCTTAAACCTTAATTTACACACACACACACACACACTTCAACATATGATTAAGGGTTGCATATTGGATTATTACATTATTTATGTTCTTTTGCTAAGGTAACAACTAAGGAAAATGGATAGTATATAATAAAAAAAGAGAAAAAAAAATAAAAAAAAGAAAGAAGAAAAAGAAAAAAAATGATAATAATAAAAATGTAGATAAGTTTGGTTTCGTAGCCTCCTTAACCTAAGCAATTAAGCCCGAAGGGGTGTTTTAACACCTAATACCCTAAAGTCAACTGACTTGGGAGCTATTGGCCCAACGCTTGTTACATGGGTTAAGGAGAAAAGCTTAAGGGAATCAAACATTGCACTATCTACATATCAGTATCTGCAACCCGAGTTACTAAGCTCGTAGGGGTGTCTTAACACCTAATGCCCTAAGACCAACTGGTCTGGGAGTCATTAACTTAAAGCTCGTCACATAGGTTAAAGATGCATGATGTTTTAAATTATATGTATATTAAAAAAAAGACAAAAATAATAATCTTAACCCAAGGAAGTTAACCTTAAACATTAGAACAAAAATTTTATTTTCTTCCAAGACAAGCCCCATAATTATGTGTTGATACATTGAGCACAAAAGAAAGGTTTATGAATATCTTGTTAAGAGGTATTGAGTAAGTATATAAATTTACAAGAGTTTGTTTATCTGGATAGAGTAATGGAAGTTAAATGATGAATACCTTGCTTTGTGGAATTTGCAAATTGTTTTTTTATTTTAACGCTTTGATTACTAGGGACTAGTAATAAGCTAGTTGGGGGATGTGATTAGTACTCAAAAGTGCATTTTTATCATGGTTTTATATCATTATTTTGCACTTGAAGTATCAATAACTCCTTAACTAAAGTACATTTTATAATAATCTATCTAATAATATAAGATACCTTTAATTTGTAGTAAATGTCCATTTTAAATGCAAGTCTATCACATAAATGAAAGGATTGATTGATGACTTTAAGATCTTCAATTGCAAAGGCAAAGAGATAATCAAACTTAGAAAAGAGATGTCAGTGCAATCCAAATCAGAACACTAACGGTAATTGGGTCATATCTGGAGCTATAGATCTCATATTTGGGTCTACTTTATATAGATGGAAAGGTAAGATATAGGCCTACAACTTTCATATGGAGCCCAAGATCTAAAAAGGTCATTTTCAAGTCCAAATTAGTGCAATAATAAAGAAGCCCGAATCTGTCCTCCAGCCCGACCACTGTTCAGTATTTTAGCGATATCTGGAGTTCTAGAAGTTAAAATGAGCTGAATTGTTTACACAAAAAAGCTAAGACAATTTTCTAGAACTTTCATGTTTTCAAGTGGCTCTAATTTTGACGTCATCAATGACGTTTTAGGAAGACAAGAGAAGATAAGGATTGTACCAAGTCAAGCGTTGGCCACCTATTCATCAATTAGTCATCAAATCAATAGTTCCCAATTTTGGCCTATAAAAGGAGGCATTTGCCATGCATTTAGGCATCTTGGTGTCCAGATCAAGATCATGCTCTAGTTTTCTCTATTGTATTTTTTGTATTGTTTATGTTTTGTTTTCATTAATATTAAGTTTATGATTTCATTTCCTTTCCTTTACTTAGTTAATTCTTATCTTACTTATGTTCTTATTTTTTTTTATCTATTTTTCTTTTTTTCATTATGTCTAGTTAAGTTTATTATGTCAAGGTGAAAAGGTTACACTAATAGTGTAAGAATAAGTATGGTATAAACTTAATATGGACTTTAATGTTTACTAGTAACGTGTTTTATATTTGTTATCTTATTCACTGTTTAATACTTTACTTGTTAAATGACTAATCTTGATTTATGTTGTATACCAATTGGTACAACAAATACTTGGCACTTTCATAGCCTATAATGTATGGTATAACCGACACCTAAGCTATAAAAGGAACTTGATTTGTTGTTAACATAAGTTATAATCATGAATGCTTGATGAAATTTACAAGTATTAGCATTAATTGAATAAGATGACTAATGTAATCATGTTAACAATCTATAATCTGATTAGAACCTCCTTTATGTGTGGTTTCCAATTGAATAATAAGAGTTTATACTATACTTGTTTGACATATGATTAGTACTCAAAAGTGCATTTTTATCATGGTTTTATATCATCATTTTGCACTCGAAGTATCAATAACTCCTTAACTAAAGTACGTTTTATAATAATCTATCTAATAATATAAGATACCTTTAATTTGTGGTAAATGTCCATTTCAAATGCAGGCCTATCACATAAATGAAAGGATTGATTGATGAATTCAAGAACTGAAATTGGAAGGACAAAGAGATGGCCAAACTTAGAAAAGAGATGCTGGTGTAATCTAAACCGAAACACTATTCGGTAATTGGGTCATATCTGGAGCTATAGATCTTATATTGAGGTTTACTTTATATGGATGGAAAGGTAAGACATAGGCCTACAACTTTTATAGGAGCTTAAGATCTAAAAAGGCTATTTTCAAATCCAAATTGTTGCAACAACAAAGAAGACCGAATCTATCCTCTAGCCCAAGCACTGTTTAGTATTTTGGCCATATCTGAAGTTCTAGAAGTCAAAATAAGCTGAATGTTTTACATAAGAAAGCTGGGACAATTGCCTACAACGTTCATGTTTTTAAATGGCTCCAGTTTTGATGTTATCAATGACATTTTGGCCAGATAAGAGAAGATAAGGATTGTCACCAAGTCAAGAGTTAGTTACCCACTCATTAATTAGTCATCAAATCAATACTTCCCAATTTTGGCCTATAAAAGGAGGCATTCGCCATCCATTTAGGCGTCTTGATCTCCAGATCAAGATCATACTGTTACTTTCTCTCTGTGTATTTTTTGTAATGTTTATGTTTTACTTTCATTAATATCAAGTTTATGCCTTTCATTTCCTTTCATTTACATAGTTAAATTTTATCTTATTTATTTTCTTATTTTGTTTATTTATTTTTTTTATGTGTAGCTAAGTTTATTATATCAAGGTGAAAAGGTTACACTAATGGTATAAGAATAAGTATAGTGTAAACTTAATATGAACTTTAATGTTTGATACTAACATATTTTATATTTGTTATCTTGTTCACTCTTTAATACTTTGCTTGTTAAATGACTAATCTTGATTTATGTTGTATAACACTTGGTACAACAAATACTTGACACTCTCATAACTCATACTGTATGGTATAACTGATACGTGAGCTATGAAAGGAACTTGATTTGTTGTTAACATAAGTTATAATCATGAATGCTTGACGAAATTTACAAGTATTAGCATTAATCGAATAAAATGACTAATGTAATTATGTTAACAATCTATAATCTAATTGGAACCTCCTTTATGTGTGGTTTTCAATTGAATAATAAAAGTTTATACTATACTTGTTTGACATACAATTAGTGGATCCTCTAACCTTGACATGTGTTATTATCATTGTTTAATCCTTACATTAATATTTCATCTCAAAGTTCTCATCATTTTCTTCTTCTTCTTTTTTTCTTTCTTCTTACTACTACTACTACTACTACTAGTATTATTAGTATTATTATTACTACTATTATTATTGTTGTTATTGTTACTATTGTTGTTGTTTATAATTTGTAAAATTAACCTCCCTGTGGTTCGATTCTGGTCTTGCCAAGTTATTTATTACTTCGACATTCCTGCACTTGAGAGAAAACATCAATCTTTTAGTCGTGTCAAGTTTTTGGCGTCATTGCCGGGGAGGTAAGTTTTGTATAAATTATAATATTTTTTTTCTCTTTTCACTTTTCTTGTATATAACTTTGTTTCTTTTCTCTTGTTTCTTCTTCTTTTTTTTTCCTTTTATTATATTCCTACACGTGCATGAAAGTATGGTCACGTACATCAAATGGTAGACTTTGTAAGGTATCCTCATCATTTTCAGAAAATATGGTCAAAGAAGATAATCAATCACTTCATAATGAGATAATAAGAATAATTATGCTAGAACACTTAGAGATTACATGAATCCCGCAAGAACAAATGCACCATCATGCATAGTTTTTCCTCCCGGTGCATCTCATTTTAATTTTAAACTAGGCATTATTCAACTTTTACCTTCTTTTCATGGCTCAGATTTAGAGAATCCATACTTGCATTTAAAGGAATTTAAGGAGGTCGGTAACACATATAATAATTTAAATTGTAGCATGAATACCATCAGATTAAAGCTTTTTCCTTTTTCATTAAAAGATAAAGCTAAAACATGGCTATAAAATTTGAGACTAGGATCCATTCGTCCTTGGGATAAAATGCAACAACAATTTTTAAAAACGTTTTTCCTATCTCATAGAACAAACTCTTTCAAAAGACAAATCACCACTTTCACTTAAAAACTAAAAAAAACATTTTACCACTATTGGGATAGGTATTGAGACTTGCTTAATACTTGCCCTCATCATGGTTTTGAAATATGGAGATTGGTTTCACATTTTTATGAAGGGTTAACACCTACAGATAGGCAAATGGTTAAATTGACATGTAATGGAACTTTTGAAGATAAAGATCCTAATAAAGCAATGGAGTACTTAGACTTGTTAACTGAGAATGCTCAAAATTGGGACACCGCGGGTACTTATAAGCACCGAGTAAAACTCAACCTCATACATCTAGTGGAGGTATATACAACCTTAGGGAAGATCATGACCTTCAAGCCAAGTTTGCATCTTTAGCTAGAAAAGTCAAGGCACTAGAATTGAAAAAGAGTGGTCAATTAAAATCTATTGAAAACATTGTGTATCAAATATATGAAACAAATAAACACTCAACCAATAATTGTTTAACCTTGCCTTCTTTTAAGAAATGTCTCCATAAACAAGCCCATGTTTTAAATAGTTTTCAAAGGGCCAATCATAACCTATACTTGCAAACATACAATCCTAGTTGGAGAAATCAACAAAATTTTAGTTGGAAAAGTGATAATGCACAAACTTCACCACCACAATTTCAAGCACACCATAATTTCAAAAATTCTTATGGATATGCACCTCCTTATTCTCCACCTTCTAGAAGAAATTTTGAGGAATCTTTGTATGCATTCATTGAAAAGGAAGAGACAATCAACACTCAACTTGCTCAAAACATAACAGATTTTCAAGATACTCTTGGAAAATTCACATACGCTCTTAGTTTTCAAGAGAAAGGTAAGTTTCCATCTCAACCACAACAAAATCTCAAGGGGCAATACAATGCAAATGCAAGTAGTCCTGGAAGTCAACTGACACGACTAAAAGATTGATGTCTTCTCCCAAGTGTAGGAGTGTCGAAGTAATAAATAACTCGACAAGACCGGGGTCGAACCACAGGGAGGTTAATTATCCAAATTATAAACAACAATTATAAACAATAATAATAGTAATAACAACAACAACTATAATAACAATAGTAGTAGTAGTAGTAGTAGTAGCAACAACAATAATAATAATAATGAAAAAGAAGAAGAAGAAGAAAAATTGATGAGAACTTTGTGATCGAAAATTAACGTATGGATTAAACAATGATAACAAACAATGTTCAGGTTAGAGGATCCACTAATGGTATGTCAAACAAGTATAGTATAAACTCTTATTATTCAATTGGAAATCACACACAAAGGAGGTTCCAATTAGATTATAGATTGTTAACATGATTACATTAGTCATCTTATTCAATTAATGCTAATACTTGTAAATTTCATCAAGTATTCATGATTATAACTTAACAACAAATCAAGTTCCTTTCATAGCTTAGGTGTCGGTTATACCATACATTATAGGCTATGAAAGTGCCAAGTATTTGTTGTACCAATTGGTATACAACATAAATCAAGATTAGTCATTTAACAAGTAAAGTATTAAACACGTTACTAGTAAACATTAAAGTCCATATTAAGTTTATACCATACTTATTCTTACACCATTAGTGTAACCTTTTCACCTTGACATAATAAACTTAGCTAGACATAATGAAAGAAAGAAAAATAAATAAATAAGATAAAAACATAAATAAGATAAAAGTTAACTAAGTAAAGGAAAGGAAAGGAACGGCATAAACTTGATATTAATAAAAACAAAGCATAAACATTACAAAAAATACAAAGAGAGAAAGCAAGAGCATGATCTTGATCTGGACACCAAGATGCCTAAGTACATGGTAAATGCCTTCTTTTATAGGCTAAGATTAGGAACTATTGATTTGATGACTACATGAGTGGATGACCAACTATTGACTTGGTGACAATCCTTATCTTCTATTGTCTACCCAATACACCATTGATAACGTCAAAATTGGAGCTACTTGAAAACATGAAAGTTGTAGGAAATTATCCCAGCTTTTTTGTGTAAAAACTTTAGCTCATTTTGACTTGTAGAACTCCAGATATGGGCCAAATATTGAACAGTACTCGGTCTGGAGGACAGATTCAGACTTCTTTATTGTTGCTACAATTTGGACTTGAAAATTGCCTTCTTAAATCTTGACCTCCATATGAAAGTCGTAAGCCTATGTCTTACCTTTCCATCCATATAAAGTAGACCTAAATCTGGGATCTATAACTCCAGATATGACCCCATTACCGAACAGTGTTCCAGTTTAGATTGCACCGACATCTCTTTTCTATGTGTGGCCATCTCTCAGTTTTTAAATTCATCAATTAATCCGTTTATTTATGTGATAGGCTTATATTTAAAATGAATATTTACCATAAATTAAAGGTATCTTATATTATTAGATATATTATTATAAAACATGTTTTAGTTAAAGAGTTATTGATACTTCAAGTGCAAAATGATGATATAAAACCTTGATAAAAATGCACTTTTAAGTACTAATCACACCCCCCTCAACCAGCTTATTACTAGTCCCTAGTAATCAAAGGGTTTAAAATAGAGAAATACTTTTACAAATTCCACAAAGCAAGGTAGCCATCATTTAACTTTCATTAATCTATCTAAATAAACAAACTCTCATTAAATTTATATACCTGCTCAATACCTCTTAGTAAGATATTCATAAACCTTTCTTTTATGCTCAATATATCAACACATAATTATACGCCTTTTTTTGGAAGAAAACAAAATTTTTGTTCTAATATTTAAGGTTAACTTCCTTGGGTTAAGATTATTATTTTTATCTTTTTTTTAATATATATATATACATATAATTTAAAAACATCATGCATCTTTAACCCATATAACGAGTTTTCAGCTAATGACTCCCAGACTAGTTGGTCTTAGGGTATTAGGTGTTAAGACACCCCTACGAGCTTAGTAACTCGGCTCGCAGATACTGATATATAGATACTATAATGTTTGATTGCTTTAAGATTTTCTCCTCAACCCATGTAACAAGCATTGGGCAATAGCTTCTAAGTCAGTTGACTTTTGGGTATTAGGTGTTAAAACACCCCTTTGAGCTTAATTGCTCATGTTAGGGAGGTTACGAAACCAAACTTATCTATATTTTTTTTATCATCATTATTTGTTTTTTGTTTTTTATTTTTTTTAATTATGTACTATCTCTTTCCCTTAGTTGTTACCTTTAACAAAATAACATAAATAATGTAATAATCCAATATGCAACCCACAATCATATGTTAAAGTGTGTGTATGTGTGTAAATTAAGGTTTAAAAATACATGTTAAATAAGTATATGAGCAGAATTACATGATAAAAATGCGAGAGTTTGTAAATTTGAATATTTCAAGAAGTATTTTGATAGACCTTGTTACGAATGATTACTAAGATGCATCTCAAGAGTCATAAAAGTTCTCCTTACTCTGCCATCATAATAACAACAATTTTGCACATGCTTCATGAAATAGAAAACACAGTTTTTTTTTAGCTACTACCCTCCCCCAACTAAAACAAAACATTGTCCTCAATGTTTAAAGGTAGAAAAATAGAGTATAGAAGATATCACTTGAAATACAAACACTAACAAACCTGAAACACATTGAAATAAATATAAGTAACAACAAAACACAATAATAAAACTAAAAGACACAAAGATTCACAAATAAAGGCTCAAATCCAATCTAAGCTTTTTACGGCTTTCCTTAGTTGACCAATTTATGAGACTTATGGAAGGATCAATTGTTCAGCATTAGGAGCAAAGATTATGATTTGTCGTGTAGATGATGTTAGAAATTCCAGTTACACAGCATGATCAAGAAAAGACAACAACTTATCATAATAACCATTAACATTTAACAAATCTATGGGTTTATGGTGAATGTGTAGTTAGGCCCAAGAGGAAATATGATAGATCTCTTCAAATGTGCCTAGACCACCTGGTAAAGCAATGAAGGCATCAACATGGTTAAACATTGCATTCATTCGAGCTGACATTGTGGAGACTTGAAGTTCCTCTCCAATGGTTTTTCCAATAATGTCCCCCTGTGCTAAAGCTTCAGAAACAACCCCTAAAACTTGACTACCTCCTAAAAATATAGTTATTGACACACATCCGATTAACCCAAGACTTCCTCCCCTATACACTAAATGAATTTATCTCTCTACAAGCACCTAACTAAGATCATTTATTGATTCCAAAAACTCCTTTTCTTTCCCAGGACTAGATCCACCGAAAACATAAATATTTTTTATGTGATGACCTGAGAAGCTTGTCATTTTTAGACACTTCTATATTTGTTGAATGTATGGGTTGAGTAGAAATGAAAGGAAGGAAGAGAGGATTTTATAGATGAGAAATTAGAAAGGCAATCATACCACCTATATATAGGCCAGCTAAATTCTCTCTCACACGCACACACACTCTCTCTCTCTCTTTATTTATTTATTAATTTATTTACTTTTGAAAAAACATGTATATGTATAGGTAGTTGTGATTGTGGATCACATCTTCCCTTGATTTTACGTCCAAGAACAGTTTAAACACCCTTTATAGGTCGGGGATAGGCTTCCCATCCAGTTTTCTTAATAACTGGCAAACAAGGTCTTTTTTAGTTAGATTTCCAAGACTAAGTCGATCATGTTCTTTATTAAATAGTGGTCATAAATCATGAATTACACGATGCACATCTCCACTAGGATGCATCTTAAGAGTTAGTAAAAGATTATCTAAAGACTCCTTACTCAGGCCATCCTTAATGAATTGTATTTTATCTTCACAGTTTATAGATACCATTTCTAAAGAAAGACATTATATATTACAAGTCCATCTAGCACATCGATGACAGACTTTCAGTTGTTTTGCACGACGTTTCTTTGCAAAAGTGCTTTTACTTGTTCCAGGCATGTGTGAAATGGAGTTAGAGGACTCACCTGATAATCGAACCTTTGCTTCAATCAACCAGCAAATATCTTCAGGAATTCCATGATTTATTAACAATCTTAATCTTGCACATCTAGCACAATAAATTTTTGTAATCATATTTTGAGGCAGAGCGGGGAAATACTTTTTAAATTTTTCAAGATTAGTGTCCACTTTCAAATGAGGATTGGAAGAGAGATTCAAAGAATTGCACAAATATATACACAGATATCAGTTCTTATGGGAAATTGAAAGAACCGACTTAAGTCACGAAGTACCGTTATCCGCCATTTGACCAGGGTGAGAAAAGCTAGCAAAAATCACTAAAAAAAACACAAAAACAATGTAAGAAAAATAAAATAATCAACCTTTATTCACAAGATCATTAAAACCAGTTGATTCATTTTCACTAGGAAAATTATCAAAGTAAGCTTTCAAACGATGTCCATTTTCTGTAAAAACATTGTTATTCATTGAATTCTCAATATCACATGTCCCATAAGGATTTCTCTATCTTGATCTTAGCTCTCCAGGAAATGCATGGAGTTGAGAATTATAAAACAAAACGTTTTGACTAGTATCAACTTTTTGACAATTTTCACAAGTTTTGCATAATGCATGCATGTCTTTGAACATGGTGGGCCAATAAAATCCATTTGTAAGATTTTTACAGTTGTCTTTCTTAATGAGAAATGGCCCCCACATGCTTCAGAATAACAAAGTTTAATGACACTACTTACATCATTGTCGGGACTGAATCTTTGAAATATTTGATCAGAACAATATTTGAATAAGTTAGGGTCATCACAATAAAAGTTCTTCACGTTGTTCAAAATTTTTCTGTGTCTTGGGTACTCCAATCAGCTGGCAAATCTCCCACAGCAAGAAAATTGATATTTTTATCATACCAAGGCATTGGACTAAGAGAAAGTAAGGATTCGTTAGGAAAGTAATCATCGGTTGGTGTGATGTCAAATGTCAAATTTGTTGTCACTTTTAACAAAAGATTTGTATCAACATTTTCGATATGTCTTTTATTCGTGATTTCTTCCGCAGAATAAATCATTTGCAAATCTTCAAATTCATCCAACTCATTTTTACTTAAAGTAGATTCAAGTTGATCATAAACTAATTCATCAATATGATCTACTTCTTGTAAATCATTGTCATCTCTAGGTTGCTTGCAAATGTTGAAAATATTCATCTCCAATGTCATGTTTCCAAATGATAGCTTCATCAATCCATTCCTACAATTAATCAATGCGTTAGAAGTTGCAAGAAACAGACGTCCTAAAATAACAGGAAATAAATTACATGTTTCAACAGGTTGTGTGTCTAAGACAACAAAATCCACAAGATAAATGAATTTATCGACTTTTACTAACACATCTTTAATTATTCCTTTAGGCACTTTTACAGATCTATCGGCAAGTAAAAGAGATATAGAAGTTGGTTTTAACTCACATACACTGAGACTCTGAAAAACTGAATATGGAAGTAAATTCACACTAGCACCAAAACCAAGTAAGGCTCTTTCAATTTTATGCTCTCCAATAAAGCAAGAAGTTGTAGGACAACCAGGGTCTTTATATTTCAAAGCATTATTGTTCTGAAGAAATAACACTTGTTCGACTATAAAGGCTTTATTTTTCACATTCAGTTTCCTCTTCACAGTGCATAGATCTTTTAAAAATTTAGCATAGAAAGGAACCTATTTAATAGCATCCAAGAAAGGTATATTGATTCTTACATGTTTGAAAGTTTCAAAAATTTCAGAGTTGTGATTGACTTTCCTTTATTTGGTTATGGCTTGAGAAAATGGAAGTGCTGGTAGAGAATCAGTCTTTTCTTTGTAATTTTCAGATTCAACCCCTTCCTTACCTTTAGAGATTGACTCATCATCTTTCTCATAAGGTTTAAGAGAGGGTTTTTTAATAACCTTACCATTGCGTAAAATAGTGATTGATTTGACGTGATCTATGTGTTGGCTTTCGGAACTACTTGCATTTACATTGTATTACCCCTTGGGATTTTGTTGTGGTTGAGATGAAAACTTACCTTTCTCTTAGAAACTAAGAGCAAGTGTTAATTTTGCAAGAGTATCTTTAAAATCTATCATGTTTTGAGCAAGTTGAGTATTGATTGTCTCTTGCTTTTCAATGAATGCATTAATGTTTCCTCAAGATTTCCTCTAGAAGGTGGAACATAAGGAGGTGCATATCCATGAAAATTTTAGAAATTATGGTGTGCTTAAAATGGTGGTTGTGAAGTTTGTGCATTGTTGTTCTCACTTTTCCAACTAAAAGTTTGGTGATTTCTCCAACCAGGGTAGGATGTTTGTGAGTATGGGTTATGATTGGGTCTTTGGAAACTGTTTAAAGCATGAGCTTGTGTATTGAGACATTCCTTAAAAAAAGGCAAGGTTGGACAGTTATTGGTTGAGTGTTCATTTGTTTCACATATTTGACATACAATGTTTTCAACAAATTTTAATTGACCACTCCTTTTCAATTCTAATGCCTCGACTTTTTTAGCTAAAGATGCAAACTTGGTTTGAAAGTCATGATCTTCTCTAAGGTTGTACATATCTCCACTAGATGTATGAGGTTGACTTTTACTCGGTGCCTTATAAGTACTCGCGGTGTCCTAATTTTGAGCATTTTCAGTTAACAAGTCTAAGTACTCCATTGCTCCATCAGGATCTTTATCTTCAAAAGTTCTATTGCAAATCAATTCAACCATTTACCTATCTCTAGATGTTAACCCTTCATAGAAATGTGAACCAATCTCTATGTTTCAAAACCATGATGAGGGCAAGTACTAAGAAAGTCTTGATACCTATCCCAACATTGGTAAAATGTTTCTCCTGGTTTTTGAGTGAAAGTGGTGATTTTTCTTTTGAAAGAGTTTATTCTATGAGATGGAAAAAACTTCTTTAAAAACTGTTGTTGCATTTCATCCCAAGCACGAATGAATCCTGGTCTCAAATTTTATAACCATGTTTTAGTTTTATCTTTTAATGAAAAAGAAAAAAGCTTTAATCTGATGGTGTTCATGCTACAGTTTAAGTTATTATATGTGTTGTAGACCTCCTCAAATTCCCTTAAATGCAAGTATGGATTTTCCAATTCCAAACCATGCAAAGATGGCAAAAGTTGAATAATTCCTAGATTAAAATTAAAATGAGCTGCATCGAGAGGAAAAACTATGCATGATGGTGCACTTGTTCTAGTGGGATTCATGTGATCTCTAAGTGTTCTAACACGGTTATTCTCATTATGAAGTGATTAATTATCTTCTTTAGCCATATTTTCTAAAAATAATAAGGATATCCTACAAAGTCTACCACTTGATGTATGTGACCACACTCTCATGCACGGGTAGGAATAAAATAAAAGGAAGAACAAGAAAGAACAAGAAACAAGAAAAAAATAAACAAAGTTATATACAAGAAAAGTGAAAAGAGAAAATAAAATAAATATTATAATTTATACAAGAACTTACCTCCCCGACAACGGTGCCAAAACTTGACACGACTAAAAGATTAATGTCTTCTCCCAATTGCAAGAGTGTCGAAGTAATAAATAACACGGCAAGACCGAGTTCGAACCACAAAGAGGTTAATTGTACAAATTATAAACAATAATAATAGTAATAACAATAATAACTATAATAACAATAGTAGTAGTAGTAGCAATAACAACAACAACAACAACAATAATAATAATGAAGAAGAAGAAGAAGAAGAAGAAGAAGAAAAATTGATGAGAACTTTATGATGGAAAATTAATGTAAGGATTAAACATGATAACAAACAATGTTGAGGTTAAAGGATCCACTAATGGTATGTCAAACAAGTATAATATAAACTCTTATTATTCAATTGGAAACCATACACAAAGGAGGTTCCAATTAGATTATAGATTGTTAACATGATTACATTAGTCATCTTATTCAATTAATGTTAATACTAGTAAATTTCGTCAAGCATTCATGATTATAACTTATGTTAACAACAAATCAAGTTCTTTTCATAGCTCAGGTGTCGGTTATACCATACAGTATGGGCTATGAAAGTGCCAAGCATTTGTTGTACTAGGTGTTATACAACATAAATCAAGATTAGTCATTTAAAAAGCAAAGTATTAAAGAGTGAACAAGATAACAAATATAAAACATGTTAGTATCAAACATTAAAGTCCATATTAAGTTTACACTATACTTATTCTTACACCATTAGTGTAACCTTTTTACCTTGACATAATAAACTTAGCTAGACATAATGAAAGAAAGAAAAATAAATAAACAAAATAAGAACATAAATAAGATAAAAGTTAACTAAGTAAAGGAAATGAAAGGCATAAACTTGATATTAATGAAAACAAGGCATAAACATTACAAAAAATACAAAGAGAGAAAGCAAAAGTATGATCTCGATCTGGACACCAAGATGCCTAAATGCATGGCAAATGCCTTCTTTTATAAGCCAAAATTAGGAACTATTAAGTTAATGACTAATTGATGAGTGTAACAAGCATTAAGCCAATTGCTCCCAAGTCATTAGGTCATATCTAGAGCGATAGATCTTGGATTTTAGTTTGGTTTATATTACTGGAAAAATAAAAATAGGCCTATAACTTTCATGTGTAAGGAAATACCAAAATCTTCCATTTTCATATTCAAAGTTTGGCCATAAAAGAGAAGTTAAATCTGTCCTATAATCCAGCCCAAAACCGCTTAGAGTTTTACCCGTAACTGGAGTTCTAAAAGATAAATGACGTGAAATTTAGTAGGTGGAACGAAAAGATAATTTCCAATAACTTTAATGAAGAAGACCTCCTCAAATTCTAATGGTAGAAATGTCATTTCATTGAGCCAAAATGCTTGAATGTTGTTGTCCACCAAGTTCACTAAATCAATAGTTGGCCACTACTCCAATTATTAATTACCAAATAAATAGTTTCAAATTTTAGTTTATAAAATGAGGCATTTGGCATTTATTGAGGCATCTTGTTTTTCAAATCAAGATCATGTTCTTGCTCTTTTTATAATGCTTAAGTTTTGCTTTCATTAATCTCTTATTCATGCTTTTCATTTTCTTTACTATACTTAGTTAACTTATATCATGTTTATGTTTTTATATTATTTATTTATGTTTTTCTTCTTTATAATGTCTTGCTAAGTTAATTATGTTAAGGTGAAAAGGTTTCATTAACGGTGTTAGGATAAGTATACTATAAACTCAATATGGACTTCAATGCTTACATCCTAAACAACTTGCTATTAACATGTTGTATCATTTTTATCTTATTAATTCTTAATACCTTCCTTGTTTAATGGTTAATCTAGATTTGTGTTGTATAATACTTGGTACATCAAATATTTGATCCTTCATAGTCTTCATCCGACATCGATATTATGAGATGAACTTGATTTATTGTCAATATAAGTTAGATTTGTATTGTATAACACTTGGTACATCAAATACTTGATCCTTTATAGTCTTCGTCTGACATCATTATTATGAGAGAAACTTGATTTGTTATCAACATAAGTTAGCATCATGAATACTTGATATTTATTATCTCTAATACTATTAGTGAATCCTCTAACCTTGATATTTATTTTTATCATTGTATAATCTTGACATTAATCTTATATCTCAAAGTCCTTTTTAACTCATTATCACCACCACTATCATCGTTGTTGTTATTTATAATTTATATAGTTAACTTTCCTGTGGTTCGATCCTAGTCTTGTCGGATTATTTATTACTTTGACACTCCTATACATGGGATAAGACATCAACTCTTTGATTATGTCACTAACACATGGATCAAGTTAAATTAGTCACTATTGTTTGTAGTGGTAAGCTTATCGAAAAACCCACTCTTAAACCTTGTAAGAAGGATGACGAGTCAATCTCTAAGGGTAAGGAAGGGATTGTATCTGAAAATTACAAAGAAAAGACTAATTCCTAACCAACACTTTCATTTTCTTATGCCATGACCAAATAAAGGAAAGTCAATACAACTCTGAAATCTTTAAAACAGGTAAGGATCAATATACCTTTGTTGGTTCTATTAAACAGGTTCCTTTTTATGCTAAATTTTTAAAATATTTATGTATTGTGAATAGAAAACTGAATGTGAAAAAGAAATTTTTTTTAGCTGAACAAGTAAATATCATTCTTCAAAACAATAATGCTTTAAAATATAAAGATCCTGGTTGTCCTATAATTTCTTGCTTTATAGGAGAACATAAAATTGAAAAAGGCTTAATTGATCTTAGAGGTAGTGTGAATTTACTTTTATATTCAATTTTTCAAAGTCTCAATCTAAATGAGTTAAAATAAACTTCTATAACTCTCTTACTTGCTGTTAGATTTGTAAAAGTATATATAGGAATAGTTAAAGATATGTTAGTCGATAAATTCATTTATGCTGTGGATTTTATTAATTTGGACATACAACTTGTTGAAACATGTAATTCATTTCTTGTTATTTTAGAACATTCGTTTCTCAACTTTTAAGATGTTGATTAATTATAGGAATGGACTGATGAAGCTATCATTTGGAAACATGACAATGGAAATGAATATTTTCAACATTTACAAGCAACTTGGAGATGATAATAATTTATAGAAAATGGATTGTACTAAAAAATTATTTCATGATCAATTTCAAACCACTTCGAACAAAACTAAGATTAATGAATCTGATGATTTGCAGATGGTTTATTTTCAGGAAGAATTAAAGAAAAGTAATTGAAGACCATAAATTGAGGAATTGCCACAATGATCAATTAAGTCCATACCTTTAAGTGTTTAACCACCCAAACCTAATTTGAAGTCATTGTCATTCAATCTCAATTACTTATTTTTAGGAAAAAATAAAACTTTTATGGTAATAATCTCTTCAAAACTTAATGCAAATCAAGAAGGTAAGTTATTATAAACTCTAAAATTGCATAAAAATACATATGGATGGACCATAGTTGAGGTAAAAGGAATTAGTCCTTTCATTTGCCTAAAAAAAATTTATTTGAAGGAAAATGCTAAACCATCTAGAGAAATACAACGAAGGCTCAATCCTAATATGAAAGTAGTGAAAAATAAAGTCATTAAGCTTCTAAATAATGGAATCATTTATTCTTTTTCTGACAACAAATGGGTAAGTCCTACCCAAGTTGTACCTAAGAAGTGTGGAGTCACTATGATAACAAATGAGAAAAATGAGTGAAGTCCAACTAAGACTATTAATGGTTGGCGCTTGTGCATTGACTATAGGAAACTTAATTTAATGACTAGAAAAGATCATTTTCCATTACCTTTCATGGACTAAATCCTAGAAAGAGTTACAGGTCATGAATTTTATTGTTTCCTAAATGATTATTTAGATTATAACCAAATTAAAATTGCACTGGAAAATCAGGAGAAGACTACTTTCACATGTCTTTGTGGTACTTTTGCATATCAAAATATGCCTTTAGGATTATGTAATGTACTAGCCATGTTTCAAATATGCATACTTAGTGTATTTAGTAATATGGTTGAACATTTTATTAAGATTTTTATGGATAATTTTCAGTTTTTGAGGATTCATTTGATGATTATTTGACAAACTTAGAAAACGTTTTGATAGGAGTGAAGAAAAGAATCTTGTACTGAATTAGAAAAAAAATATCATTTTATGGTAACAAACAGCATTTTACTTGGTCACATTATTTCATTTAAAAGGAATTGAGGTTGAATAATTTAAAATTGAGTTAATTGTTAATTTGCCAACACCGAAATCTATTAAAGATGTTAAATCATTCTTAAGACATGCTAGTTTTATAGAAGGTTTATCAAAGATTTTAGTGTAATATGTGAGCCCTTAAGTAACCTTCTAATAAAAGATAATATTTTTGAATGGATTGAACAATGTGAAGAAACCTTTGTTAAACTTAAAAACATGCGTACTTTTACTTATGTCATTCAACCTCCTAATTGGTCATTACATTTTAAAATAATATGTGATGCTAGTGATTATGTTGTGGGTACTATTTTGGGACAAAGAAAAGATAAAAAAAAACTTATGTGATTTACTATGCAAGTAAAACTTTAAATAGTGCTCAAATGAATTACACTACAACTGAAAAAGAATTACTTGAAAACTTTAAATAGTGGTTAAATGAATTACACTACAACTGAAAAAGAATTACTTGCAGTAGTATTTACATATGAAAAAATCAAGTCTTATCTTGTTGGCTCATCTATTGTTGTTTTTAGTGATCATACATCTTTGAAATATCTTATTTGAAAGAAAGATTCTAAGGTTAGATTGGTGTGTGGACTTTGTTACTTTAGGAATTTGACATCACAATTAAAGACAAAAAAGGCATTGTAAATGTTGTCGCAGATCATTTGTCAAGATTGACAACAAATTTAAAAACTAACATCATACCAACATATTCTAGTGCCTTTACTTTGTGTCTTTATATTGCCTTGGTTTGTTAATATTATCAATTTTCTTATTTCAGGATAATTGTCAGCTCATTGGAGTACCCAAGATAAAAGAAAGTTCTTGAACGAAGCGAAGAACTTTTATTGGGATGACTCTTATTTATTCAAATATTATCCTGATAAAATATTTCAAAGATGCATTCCTGATAATAAGGTAAGTAGTGTCATTGAATTTTATCATTCTAATGCATGTAAGGGCCATTTCTCATCAAGAAAGACAACTACAAAAATCTTACAAAGTAGATTTTGGAGAAAATAGTCAACCCTAATAGGAAAGACCAGTCTTTAAGACTTAATGATGCACTTTGAGTTTATCGAACTGCTTATAAAACATCATTAGGTATGTCACCTTATAGACCAGTCTATAGAAAACGTTGTCACTTATAGAACTTGAATAAAAAGCTTACTAGACTATTAAAGCTTTCAATTCAAATCTTGATGATGCTAGTCAATTGCTAAAATTACAAATAAATGAGCTGGAAGAAATAAGAAATGATGCATATGAAAAATCAAGAATTCATAAAGAAAGAATCAAAGAGTTTCATGACAAGAAAATACTGAGAAAAACATTCAATGTTGGTAAAAAAATCTTACTTTATAATTCTAAACTCCATTTATTTCCTTGAAAACTAAGATTAAGATAGAGTGGTCCATTTCTTGTGAAACATGTGTATCCATATGGGGCTTGTGATATTGAGAATCCAAAGAATGACAATGTTTTTAAGGTAAATGGACATTGTTTGAAAGTTTACTTTGATAATTTTTCAATTGAAAATGACTTTATTAAATTAGGTGATCCTATATATAAAGATTGATATTTTTCCCTCACATTGTTTTTTGTGTTTTTTTCTATGATTTTTGTTTTGCTAGTTTCTCTCACCCTAGTCAAATGGCAGATAACGGTGCTCCATGACTTAAGTTAGTTCTTTTAGTTTCCTATAATAACTAATATTTATATATATATTTGTCAATTCTTTACTCTTTCCCTTTTCTTTGAATCTCTCTTCCAATTCTCATTTGAAAATGGACACTCCTAAAAAGTTGAAAAAAATATTTTCTCGCTCTACCTCAGAATGTGATCACAAAAATTTACTGTGCTAGATATGCAAGATTAAGATTCTTAATGAATCATGGAATTCTTAAAGAGATTAGCTGGCTGATTGAAGTAAAGATCCAATTATCAGGTGAGTCCTCTAATTCATTCATTTCACACATGCTTGAAATAGGTAAAAACACTTTTGTAAAGAAACATCATGCAAAACGACTTAAAGTCTATCACAGATATGCCAAATGGACTTGTAATACAACATATCATTCTTTAGGAATGATATCTGTAAATCAAGAAGATAAAATACAATTCATTAAGGATGACTTGAGTAAGAGGTCTTTAGATTATCCTCTGTTGACTCTTGAGATGCATCTTAATGGAGACGTGCATCATGCAATTCATGATTTATGGCAACAATTCCATAAAGAACATGATTGACTTAGTCTTGGAAATCCAAATAAAAAAGATCTTGTTTGCCGGTTTTTAAGAAAACTGGATGGGAAGCCTATCCCCGACCCATAAAGAGCGTTTAAGTTGTTCTTAGATGTAAAACCAATGGAGCATATGAGCCATAATCACAACTACCTATACATACACATGTTTTTTTTTTAAATAATTAAATAAGTAAATAAAGAGGGAGAGAGAGTATGAGACTCTAGGTGGCATATATATAGGTGGTATGATTGCATTTTCAAGTTCTCATATATAAAATCTTCTCTTCCTTTTCTTCATTTCTCCTCAACCTATACATTCATGTAATATAAAAGTGTGTAGAAATGGCAGGTTTCTCAAGTCATTAGATAAGAAATATTTGTGTTTTTAGTTGATCCTGTTGACACGACAAAGAGATTGATGTTTTCTCCCAAGTGCAGGAGTGTCGAAGTAATAAATAACCCAGCAAGACCGGGGTTGAACCACAAGGAGGTTATTGTATAAATTATAAATAACAATAATATAACAACAACAATAATAACAATAACAACAATAATAGTAATAACAACAACAACAACAATAATAATAATAATAATAATAATAATAATAATAATAGTGGTAATACTAATAATAATAAGAAGAATAATAACAATAATAAAGAAGAAGAAGATGATGAGAACTTTGAGATGAAATATTAACGTAAGGATTAAACAATGATAACAAACAATGTCAAGGTTAGAAGATCCACTAATGGTATGTCAAACAAGTATAATATAAACTTTTATTATTTAATTGGAAGCCACACACAAAGGAGGTTCCAATCTGCTTATAAATTGTTAACATGATTACATTAGTCATCTTATTCAATTAATGCTAATACTTGTAAATTTCGTCAAGCATTTATGATTATAACTTATGTTAACAACAAATCAAGTTCATTTCATAGCTCAGGTGTCGGTTATACCATACAGTATGAGCTATGAAAGTGCCAAGCATTTGTTGTACCAAGTGTTATACAACATAAATTAAGATTAGTCATTTAACAAACAAAGTATTAAAGAGTGAACAAGTTAACAAATATAAAACATGTTAGTATTAAACATTAAAGTCCATATTAAGTTTATACCATACTTATTCTTACACCATTAGTGTAACCTTTTCACCTTGACATAATTAACTTAACTAGACATAATGGAAGAAAGAAAAATGGATAAACAAAATAAGAATATAAATAAGATAAGAGTTAACAAAGCAAAGGGAAAGAAATGAAAGGCATAAACTTGATATTAATGAAAATAAAGCATAAAGAATACAAAGAGAGAAAACAAGAGCATGATCTTGATCCGGACACCAAGATGCCTAAATGCATGGCAAATGCCTCCTTTTATAGGCCAAAATTAGGAACTATTAATTTGATGACTAATTGATGAGTAGATGGCCAACCCTTGACTTGGTGGCAATCCTTATCTTTTCTTGTCTGCCCAAAACGTCATTGATGACGTCAAAATTAGAGCCACTTGAAAACATGAAAATTCTAGGCAATTGTCTCAGCTTTCTTGTGTAAAAACTTCTACTCATTTCATTTTCTAGAACTCCAGATATGGCCAAAATACTGAACAGTGCTCAGGCTGGAGGACAGATTTGAGCTTCTTTGTTGTTGAAACAATTTGGACTTGAAAATGGCCTTTTTAGATCTTGGGCTCCATATGAAAGTTGTAGGCCTATGTCTTACCTTTCCATCTATATAAAGTAGACCTAAATCTTAGATCTATAGCTCCAGATATGACCCAATTACCGAACAGTGTTCCGGTTTGGATTGCATCGACATCTCTTTTCTAACTTTGATCATCTCTTTGCCAACTTTGATCATCTCTTTGCCTTTGCAATTGAAGTTCTTAAAGTCATCAATCAATCCTTTCATTTATGTGATAGACCTGTATTTAAAATGGATATTTACCATAAATTAAAGGTATCTTATATTATTAGATAGATTATTATAAAATGTACTTTAGTTAAAGAGTTACTAATACTTTAAGTGCAAAATAATGATATAAAACCATGATAAAAATACACTTTTGAGTACTAGTCACCTGTCCTGGAAAGAAAATAGAGTTTTTAGAATCAGCGAATCATCTTGGTTAGGTACTAGCTGAGAAAAAGATTCATTTAGTGTATAAAGGAGGTCGTCTTAGGTTAATGGGGAGAGTGTCAATAGCTTTATTTTTAGGAGGTAGCCAAGTTATGAGGGTTGTCCCTAAAACTTTAGAACAAAGAAACATCATTGGAAAAACAATTAGAAAGGAATTACAAGTCTCTACAATGTCTGATCAAATAAATACGATGTTTAAACACGTCGATGCCTTCATTGCCTTATCACGTAGTTTGGGCACATTAGAAGAAATCTTTCATATTATCTCTTGGGCCCAACTACACATTCACTATAAACCTATAGGTTTGTTAAATGTTAATGGTTTTTCTGATATGTTGTTATCTTTTCTTAATCATATTATGGAACAAGAATTTCTAACATCTTCAATTCGCTAAATCATAATCTCTGCTGTTACTGATGAATAATTGATTAACTAACTATAATCTTTCACTCCTTCAATTGATCCCTCTATGAGTCGCATAAATTGATCAACTAAGAAAAGCTGTAAAAAGCTTAGATTGGATTTGAGCCTTCATTTGTGAATTCTTGTGTCTTTTTTTTTCTTAATAGTATATTATTTTGTGTTTTGTTGTTTCTTATATTTGTTTAACTGTGTTTCAGGTTTGTTAGCAGTCGCTGTTTCAGGTGATGTCTTTTATACTCTATTTTTCTATCGTATAACATTTAAGACAATGTCTCGTTTTTGTTGGGGGGAAAGGATAGTGGTTGATATTAAAAAAAAATGAACTAGGTTTTCTATTTTATAAACCATTTGCAAACTGTTATTACTAAGATGATAAAGTAAGGAGGAATTTTATTGACTTTTGAGACATATCTTGGTTAACATTTTTCAATAGTTATTTGCAATATTTATAAGAAGGTCTATCAAAGTACTTCTTGAAATATTCAGGTTTACAAACTCTCGCATTGTTATCACTTAATTTTGCTCATATACTCATTTAACAAATATTTTTAAACCTTTATTTTCACACACACACTTTAACATGTGATTGTGGGTTGTATATTAGATTATTATTTATGTTAATAAAAATGTATATAAAAAATTGATAAGCTTAAATATATACTTTAAAAGGGGTAGTATATATTTTAAAAAAAATTGATGATAATAAAAATGTAGATAAATTTAGTTTCTTAGCCTTCTTAATCTAAACAATTAAGCTCAAAAAGGGTGTTTTAACACCTAATACCCTAAAGTTAATTGACTTTGAAGCTATTGACTCAATGCTTGTTACATGGGTTGAGAAGAAAGGCTTAAGGGAATCAAACATTACATTATCTACTTATCAGTATCTGCAACTTGAGTTATTAAGCTCGAAGGGGTGTCTCAACACCTAATGCCCTAGGACCAACTAGTTTAGGAGTCATTAGCCAAAAACTTATTACATGGGTTAAAGATGCATTGTGTCTTAAGTTATATGTATATAAAGAAAAAGAAAAAAAGATAATAATCCTAGCCTAAGGAAATTAACCTTAAACATTAGAATAAAATATTTTTTTTCTTCTAATAAAAGCCTCATCATCTATATTTTCATACATTGAGCACATAAAAAATAAGATTTATTAATATCTTATTTCAATAGTATGAAGCAGATATATATAAATTTAATAAGTGTTTATTTACTTGGATAGATTAATGAAAGTTGAATGATGAATGCCTTGTGATTATACTTAAAAATGCATTTTTATCAAGGTTTTCTATCATCATTTTGTACTTGAAGTATCAATAACTTCTTAACTAAAACATGTTTTATAATAACATATCTAATAATATAAGATACCTTTAATTTATGGTAAATATTCATTTTAAATACAGGTCTATCACATAAATAAAAGGATTAATTGATGAGTTAAGAATTGAAATTGAAAAGACAAAGAGATGGTCAAACTTAGAAAAGAGATACTCGTGTAGTCCAAACCAGAACACTGTTCAGTAATTGGGTCATATCTAGAGCTGTAGATCTTAGATTTAGATCTAACTTAGATAGATAGAAAGGTAATACATAGGCCTATAACTTTCCTTGGAGTTAAGATTTAAAAAGATTATTTTCAAGTCCAAATTATAGTAACAACGAAAAAGTTTAAATTTGTCTTGCAGCTTGAACATTATTCAGTGTTTGACTCATATCTAGAGTTCTAGAACTCCAAATGACCTCCACTTTTTTTTTTATTGGAAAGCTGAGATAATTTCCTACAACTTTCATGTTTTTAAATGGTTCCAATTCTGACACTATTAATGATGTTTTGGGCATACAAGATAAGATAAAAATTGTCACTAAGTCAAGAGTTATCCACTTACTCATCAATTAGTCATCAAATCAATAGTTTCTAATTTTGGCCTATAAAAGAAGGCATTTGTCATGTGTTTAGGCATTTTGATTTCCTGATCAAGATCATGCTCTTGCTTTCTCTCTGTCTTTTTGTAATGTTCTAAGTTTTGCTTTCATTAATATCAAGTGTATGTCTTTGAATTCATTTCCTTTACTTAGTTAATTTTTATCTAATATATGTTCTTATCTTCTTTATTTATGTTTTTCTCTTTCATTATGTTTAACTATGTTTATTATGTCATGGTGAAAAGGTTACATTAATGGTATAAGAATAAGTATAGTGTAAATTTAACATGGACTTTAATGCTTGATACTAATATATTTTGTGTTTGTTATCTTGTTCACTCTTTAATACTTTGTTTGTTAAATGACTAATCTAGATTTATGTTGTCTAACACTTGATACATCAAATGCTTAGCACTTTAATAGCACAAACTATATGATATAAGCAACACCTGTGCTATGAAAAAAACTTGATTTGTTGTTAAAATAAATTATAATCATGAATGTCTGACAATATTTACAAGTATTAGCATTAATCGAATAAAATAACTAATGTAATCATATTAATAATTTATAATGTGATTGGAATCTCCTTTTTTGTATGGTTTTTAATTAAATAATAAGAATTTATATTATACTTGTTCGATATATCATTATTGGATCCTCTAACCTTGACATTTGTTATTATCATTGTTTAATCTTTACATCAATTTTCCATCTCAAAAGTCTTATCAACTTCTTCTTTTATTATTATTATTATTATTTTTTATCAAATGTAAGAAATATATAAATCAAAAATAGCAAGACAAGAAATATATAAATCAAAAATAGCAAGACAAGCTTGCAATATAAGCTTGTACATACCCCATCAAAGGTAATAAAACCCTTATCTAACACAAAAGGCAAGGGCAAGGGAACATTCTCCCCAGCACAAGCCACCCAAAAATACCTTACATGTAAATAGAGAAGGGAACATTCTCCCCAGCACAAGCCACCCAAAAATACCTTACATGTAAATAGAGAAGGGAACATTCTCCCTGGAGATACCATAGCAAGCCTAACTTACAGAACATGATTACAATACAAAAAGCGTGTACTATGGAACGACCTCCCCAGACATGCATACTAAACAGAATAAGGAAACAGGCTCCCTTGAATCAAACAAAATAAAAGGATCCAGCACAACAGCTGAACTACCCGTATAAGGTATCAACACACCAGCAGTTAGCCTAGCGCGAAACCTCAAACCAAGCAGGGAAAGCACCCATCAACCGCCAAGAGTAGAGAACAAATAGAGATGAAGCTGCACAAGGGATGCCAAATTCCCCACAATCGTGACAAACAAAAATAGAGAAAGTAAGCAAAGGCAAACCAGCAAATTAACTGTACAGGACATAAAATCACAAGCAAGAGCCAACCAGCAAATAAACTACATAGGACATAAAATCACAGTAAGAGCCAACCAGCAATAACTACATAAGCAAACCATACAAACAGACTTGATGAACATGGCATCCACCTAAATAGGAACCACTAAATGTGCTAGATAAAAGGAACAGACCATCAAAGGGTGGATGAGAGGGCAGAGTCATTAGAGCTATGCAGCGACTGAAAGACTATAACAGGAGTTGTGAGAGGCAGTCCCATACGAGGTATGGCAGCTGCTTTACTACGAGTGAGATACTACCTCTTGGGAGGTATAAATGTAGTGCCCATCTTTTCAGTAATAGAGGCCTCAGGACCCACAGCCTTGGGTCTCTTCCGACCAGGAGACCAGGTGCTAATAAAACCAGCTGTAGCAACTTCTGTGGACATAGGATCCTCTTGAGGAGTAACAGAAGGCCCTACACAATATTGATCCTGCTTCTCAACAGCTGCAGTCTCTGCAGAGGGATTAGAGCTGGCTACATAGGCTGAAGTGCCATGAGGCCTCTTTCTATTTCGAGGGACGCGACCTTTGGTGCAAGTGAGAGTGGAATGACCAAGAGACTTACACTGCTTACAGTATCGCGACAGAGATTCATATACCAGTTGTTGCACCAAAGTGTTACCATTAGGTAATATCACAGTGATAGTGGATGGTAAATCAGAGAGGAGGTCTAATTCAATGAGAACCCGTGTATAAGAAACCCGGGTCATTTAAGCAGTAAGGCCATCACAATGGAATAGTTTACCAACCATGCTTGCAATTTTGGATAAGCGGATATGACTCCAACAGCGTAACGGCAGATTAGGGAATCGCATCCATATGGGCATTGTAGTAAGCTCAGTAAATTGGAAATCAAAAAATTCAGGCATGATTTTCAGAGGCCTACCAAACACAACATATGGACCCGCCCCAAATACATCTAACATCTCTGATTCTGAAGAGAACTCAAAGATTAACCAACCCGAATCATGCATAGAGAAATTGGCTTTATGTTGCCATGTTTGGTTAATAAATGATAGCAGTACAAAATACCCAGGAAATTTCCCCGCCACATAGCCAACTAGGCAAAATTTCCATTTATCAACTGGTTCACTAACATCACTACCCTGAATATGACATGTAGCAGAGGATGCATAATCGAGGAAGAGAACAAGAGGAGGGGAGTGTGATGTACCTGGTGCTGAACCAGTTGGGGCAGCCCAGCTAGGTGTAGCTATTACCGGAGGGGCTCGAGGAACCCCCTCAGAAGGCAAGGGGGAAGGATAGTGGTGTGAGTCGTTGTAGGATGGCCCTGAACTGGAGGGGGAGAAGAAGCGGTCGGGTTAGAGTGCAGGCGAGAACCACTAGGTTTAGCCTCCCTATGGCGCACCACATGGTGGTCCAAGGTCGAAGGGATGGCCCTGAACTACTAGAGGAGCTATCGGTACGACCACCAGAAGAGGAATAGTGAAGAAACGGAGCAGGGGAGCCTGACATTTGCACGGGTTTGTTTCTGCGAGAAGACAAAACCCTAACATCACTTGAGAAATTGGCAAAATCAGCAAAAGCAACCTTTGATCGAGGTAGAGTGTAAGTTGGAGAAGGGGATTGCATCGGCGAGCAACTTTTGGACTGAACCCTAGCTTTGTGCAAGGCAGGCCGTCGTTTGAGTTGAAGCTGGAAATCGCCCTGGCCAAAGCAAAGAGCTGAGGATTTAGCATTTGATTTCATCATGTTGACCAAAGAAAGAGCGCTAATGATGTTGAGATAGGAGAAGATAAATGGTGACCAAAGAGGGAAGAACACAGGCACCGAAAGGCTACTTCTCTCACTGTACTACTAGCAAGAGTATCTATTATTATTATTATTATTATAAATATTACTATTATAATTTTTATTTTTTTATTATTATATTATTATTATATATAATTAATTTCTTCAATTGAAGTGTGACTAGATCAAAAGATTGATGTCTTCTTCCAAGTGCAGGAATGTCGAAGTAATAAATAACCTGACAAGACCGAGATCGAACCATAGGGAGGTTAATTTAATAAATTATAGATAACAATAATACAACAACAATAACAAAAATAATAGCAATAATAATAATAACAATAATAAAAATAGTAGTAGTAGTAGAGTAGTAATAGTAGTAAAATAATAGTAGTAGTAGTAGTAGTAATAGTACTAATAGTAGTAGTAGTAATAGTAATTTAAGAAGAAGAAGTTGATGAGAACTTTGGGATGAAATATTAACATAAGGATTAAACAATAGTAACAATAAATGTCAAGCTTAGAGGATTCACTAATGATATGTCAAACAAGTATATTATAAACTCTTATTACTCAAATGAAAACCATACACAAAGGAGGTTTCAATCAGATTATAAATTGTGAACATGATTACATTAGTTGTCTTATTTGGATAATACTAATACTTGTAAATATTGTCAGACATTCATGCTTATAATTTATGTTAACAATAAATCAAGTTCTTTTCATAGCTCACGTATCGGTTATACCATATAGTATGGGTTATGAAAGTGTCAAACATTTGTTGTACCAAGTGTTACACAATATAAATCAAGATTAGTCATTTAACAAGCAAAGTATTAAAGAGTGGAGGTCATTTGGACTTCTAGAGCTCCAGATATGGGCCAAACATGAAATAGTATTCAGGCTATAGGACAAATTCATAATTTTTTGTTGTTGCTATAATTTGAACTTAAAAATATATGAAAGTTATAGGCTTATATCTTACATTTCCATCTATATAAAGTAGATCTAAATTTGAGATCTACAACTCTAGATATGACCTAATTACCGAACAGTGTTCCGGTTTGAATTGCACCCACATTTTTTTTCTAATTTTGACCATTTCTTTGTCCTTTCAATTTTAGTTCTTAAACTTATCAATTAATCCTTTTATTTTTGTGATAGGCTTGCATTTAAAATGAAAAATTACCATAAATTAAAGGTATCTTATATTATTAAATATCTTATTATAAAACATGTTTTAATTAGGGAGTTATCGATACTTTAAGTGCTAAAACCTTGATAAAAATACACTTTTAAGTATTAATTACACCCCCAAACCAACTTATTACTAGTCCCTAGTAATCAAAATGTTAAAAAAGAACAATAATTTGCAAATTCCACAAAATAAGGTATTCTTCATTTAACTTCCATTAATCTATCTAGTTAAACAAACTCTTATTAAATTTATATATCTACTCAATACCTTTTAAACAAAATATTAATAAACATTTCTTTCATCTTCAATAAATCAACACATAGTTATAGGGCTTTTCTTGGAAAAAAAAATAATTTTTTTTTAATGTTTAAGGTTAACTTCCTTAGGTTGGGATTATTATTATTTTTCTTTTTTTTTAATATATATACATATAACTTAAAACATCATGCATCTTTAACCTATGTAACGAGCTTTCGGCTAATAACTCTGACACAACTAAAAGATTGATGTTTTTTTCCAAGTGCAGGAGTGTTGAAGTAATAAATAACTTGACAAGATTGAGGTCGAACCATATGGAGGTTAATTGTACAAATTATAAATAACAATAATACAACAACAATAATAATAATAATAACAACAACAACAATAGTAGTAATAATAATAATAATAATAATAATAAAAGAAAAGAAAAGGAAGGAGAAAAAGAAGAAGAAGATGAGAACTTTGAGATGAAATATTAATGTAAGGATTAAACAATGATAATGACAAATGTCAAGGTTAGAGGATCCATTAATGATATATCAAACAAGTATAGTATAACCTTTTATTATTCAATTGGAAACCACATACAAAGGAGGTTCCAATTTGATTATAGATTGTTAATATGATTATATTAGTCATCTTATTCAATTAATGCTAGTACTTGTAAATCTCGTCAAATATTCATGATTATAACTTATGTTAATAACAAATCAAGTTCCTTTCATAACTCATGTGTCGGTTATACCATACAGTATGAGTTATGAAAGTGTCAAGCATTTGTTGTACCAAGTATTATACAACATAAATCAAGATTAATCATTTAACAAGCAAAGTATTAAAGACTGAACAAGATAACAAATACAAAACATACTAGTATCAAACATTAAAGTCCATATTGAGTTTACATTATATTTATTCTTACACCATTACTGTAACATTTTCACCTTGATATAATAAATTTAGCTAAACATAATAAAAGAAAGAAAAATAAATAAACAAAATAAGAACATAAATAAGATAAGAGTTAAATAAGTAAAGGAAAGTAAAGGAAATGAAAGGCATAAACTTGATATTAATGAAAGCAAAGCATAAATATTACAAAAAATACAAAGAGAGAAAGCAAGAGCATGATCTTGATCTGGAAACCAAGATGCCTAAATGCATGGCAAATGCCTCCTTTTATAGGCCAAAATTGGGAATTATTGATTTGATGACTAAATGATGAGTGGGTGACCAACTCTTGACTTAGTGACAATCCTTATCTTCTCTTGTTTACGCATAACGTTATTGACAACGTCAAAATTGGAGCCACTTAAAAACATAAAAGTTGTAGGAAATTGTCTCAGCTTTCTTGTGTAAAATATTCAAGTCATTTGGACTTCTAGAACTCTAGATATGGGCCAAATACTGAATAGTGCTCGGGCTTAAAGATAGATTCAGACTTCTTTGTTGTTGTTACAATTTGGACTTAAAAATGACATGTTAAAGTCTTGGGCTCCATATGAAAGATAGGCCTATGTCTTACCTTTCCATACATATAACGTAAACCTAAATCCGAGATCTACAACTTCAAATATGACCCAATTATCGAATAGTATTTCGGTTTAGATTGCACTGCCATTTTTTTCTAAGTTTAGCCATCTCTTTGTCCTTTCAATTTCAATTCTTAAATTCATCAATCAATCCTTTCATTTATGTGATAGGCTTGCATTTAAAATGAACATTTACCATAAATTACAGGTATCTTATATTATTAGATATATTATTATAAAACATGTTTTAGTTAAGAAGTTATTGATACTTCAAGTGCAAAATAATAATATAAAACCTTGATAAAAATACATTTTTAAGTACTAATCAGACTCCCAAACCAGTTGGTCTTAGGGCATTAGGTGTTAAGACACCTTTACAAGATTAGTAACTTAGGTTGCTGTTACTAATATGTAGATAGTCTAATGTTTGATTTTCTTAACTTTTTCTCCATAACCTATGTAATAAGCGTTAGACCAATAGCTTTCAAGTTAGTTGACTTTAGGATATTAGGTGTTAAAACACCCTTTCGAGCTTAATTGCTTAGGTTAGGGAGGCTATGAAACCAAACTTATCTATATTTTTATTATCATCATATTTTTTTGCTCTTTTTTTTGTTTATGAAATAAAAAACATAGTTAATTAATTATTTTTTTATCAATTATTACCCTCTCCCCCCAACCAAAACAAGACATTGTCTTTAATGTCTTAATGTATAAAGATAGAGTATAAAAGACATTACCTGAAATAACGAACATTGACAAACCTAAAACACACTTACATAAATATAAGAAACAACAAAACACAATAATAAAAGCAAAAGGCACAAAGATTCACAAATAAAGACTCAAATCAAATCTAAGCTTTTTACGGTTTTTTATAGATGACTAATTTATGTGACTCATGAAGGGATCAATTATAGGAATGAAAGATTGTAGTTTGTTAATCAGTTGTTCACTAGTAGCACCAAAGATTACGATTTATCGTGCTGAAGATGTTAGAAATTCCTATTCTATAGCATGATCAAGAAACAACAACAACTTATCATAATAACCATTAACATTTAACAGACATATGAGATTATGGTGAATATGAAGTTGAGCCCAAGAGAAAATATGAAAGATCTCTTCTAATGTGCCTAGGCCACTTGGTAAGGCAATGAAGGCATCAATATGGTTAAACATTGTATTAATTCGAGTAGACATTTTGAAGACCTGTAGTTCCTCTCCAATTATTTTTGCAATAATATCCCCTTGTACTAAAGCTTTAGGGACAACCCCTAAAACTTGATTACATCCTAAAAATGCAGCTATTGACACACCCGTTAACCCAAGACTGCCTCCCTTATACAATAAATGAATCTTCCTTTTAGCTAGCACCTGACAAAGATGATTTGCTTATTCTAAAAACTCCTTTTCTTTCCTAGGACTAGATCCACTAAAAACACAAACATTTCTTATGTGATGCCTTAAGGAACTTTCCATTTCTACACACTTTTATATTTGTTGAATGTATGGGTTGAGTAGAAATGAAAGAAAAGAAGAGAGGATTTTATAGATGGAAAATTAAAAAGACAATCATACCACCTATATATAGGCCAACTAGAGTCTCTCACACACACACTCTCTCTTTATTTATTTATTTTAAAAAACATGTGTATGTATATGTGGTTATGATTGTGGCTTGTATTTTTCCTTAGTTTTACATCTAAAAACGACTTAAACGCCTTCTATGGGTCGGAGATAAGCTTCCTATCCAGTTTTCTTAAAAACTAGCAAAAAAAGTCTTTTTTAGTCAGATTCCCAAGCCTATATCTTTATAGAAATAAGGTCATAAATCATGAAATACATAATGTACATCTCCACTATGATGAGACTTAAGAGTTAATAGAAGATTATTTAAAGACTCTCTATGTTTTGAAATAAATCCCACCTTTTGACAATTTTCACAAGTTTTGCAGAATTCATATGAATCCTTGAACATAGTGGGCTAATAAAATCCACTTTGTATGATTTTTGCAGTTGTTTTCTTTGATAAGAAATGACTTCCATATGCCTCAGAGTGATAAAATTTAATGACACTACTTACATCATTATCAAGAATGCAATTTTAAAATATTTTATCAAGAAAATATTTGAATAAGGGTCATCCCAATAAAAATTTTATACATCGCTTAAAAACTTTCTTTTGCTTGGGTACTCTAGTGAGTTAGCAAAAATCTTGAAATAAAAAAATTGATATTTTTAGCAAACCAAGGCATTGAACTAAGAGAAAGTAAAGATTTATTAGGAAAGTAATCATCAATTGGTGTGATGTCGGGTGTTGAATCTATTGTCACTTTTGATAAAAGATCTACATCAATATTTTCAATGCCTTTTTCATTCTTGATTGGTCATAGCATGAGGAAATGGAAATACTGGCGGGAATTAGTCTTTTCTTTGCAATGTTCATATTCAACCTCTTCCCTACCTTTAGTGATTGACTCATCATCTTTCTCACAAGGTTCAAGAATTGGTTTTTGAATAACCTTACCAATACGAAGAGTGATGATTGATTTGACTTAATCCATATGTTGTGTTTCAGAACTACTTGTATTTGCATTGTATTGCCCTTTGAGATTTTGCTGTGGTTGAGATAAAAACTTACCTTCCTCTTAAAAACTAAGAGTAGATGTGAATTTTACAAGATTATCTTTAAAATTTGTTATGCTTTGAGCAAGTTGAGTGTTAATTATCTCTTGCTTTTCAATGAATGCATACAAAGTTCCTTCAAAATTTCTTCTAAAAGGTGGAGCATAAGAAGGTGCATATTTATGAGAATTTTAGAAATTATGGTGTGCTTAAAACTATAGTGGTAAAGATTGTGTATTGTCACTCTTCCAACTGAATTTTTGGTGATTTCTCCAACCAGGGTTGTATATTTGTGAGTATGGGTTATAATTGGGCTTTTGGAAACTATTTAAAGCATGAGCTTGTTCATAGAGACATTCCTTAGAAAAAGGCAAGGTTGGATAATCATTGGTTAATTGTTTATTAGTTTCACAAATTTGACATATAACGTTTTGAACATATTTTAATTGACTACTCTTTTTCAATTCTAATGCCTTGACTTTTCTAGCTAAAGATGCAAACTTGGCTTGAAGGTTATGATCTTCCCTAAGGTTATACATACCTCTACTAAATGAATGAGGTTGTGTTTTACTCGGTGCCTCACAAGTACCTGCGGTGTCCCAATTTTAAGCATTTTTGGCTAACAAGTCTAAGTACTTCATTGCTTCATTAGGGTCTTTATCTTTAAAAGTTCTATTGCAAATCAATTCAACCATTTATCTATCTCTAGGTGTTAACCCTTCATAAAAATGTGAAACTAATTTCCATGTTTCAAAGCCATGATAAGGGCAAGTATTAAGCAAGTCTCGATACCTATCCCAACATTGGTAAAATGTTTCTCCTAGTTTTTGAGTGAAAGTGATGATTTATCTTTTGAAAGACTTTGTTCTCTAAGATGGGAAAAACTTCTTTAAAAACTGTTGTTGCATTTCATCCCAAGCACGAATGGATCCTGGTCTCAAATTTTGTAGCAATGTTTTAGCTTTATCTTTTAATGAAAAAGAAAAAAGCTTTAATCTGATGATGTTCATGCTACAATTTGAATCATTATATGTGTTGCAGACCTCCTCAAATTTTCTTAAATGGAGGTATGGATTTTTCAAATCTAAGCCATGAAAAAAAGGTAAAAGTTGAATAATGTCTGATTTAACATTAAAATGAGATGCATTGAAAAGAAAAACTATGCATGATGGTGCACTTGATCTTGTGGGATTCATGTGGTCTCTAAGTGTTCTAACACGATTATTCTCATTATTCTTGTTATGAAGTGATTAATTATTTTCTTCAGCCATATTTTCTAAAAATGATAAGGATACCCTATAAAGTCTACCACTTAATGTACATGACCACATTCTTATGCATGTATAGAAATAGAATAAAAAGAAGATGAAAAGAAAAGAAAAGGAAACAAAAGTAAGAAACAAAGTTATATACAAGAAAAGTAAAAAGAAAAAATAAAATAAATACTATAATTTATACAAGAACTTACCTCCCCGGTAACGGCGCAAAAACTAGACACGACCAAAAAATTGATGTCTTCTCCCAAGTGCAGGAGTGTCGAAGTAATAAATAACCCAGCAAGACCGGGGTCGAACAACATGGAAGTTAATTGTATAAATCATAGATAAGAATAATATAACAACAATAGTAATAATAATAATTATAATAATAATAGAAGAAGAAGAAGAAGATGAATAAGTTAATGAGAAGTTTGAGATAAGAGATTAACGTAAACATTAAACAATGATAACAATAAATGTCAAGGTTAGAGGATCCACTAATGGTATGTCAAACAAGTATAGTATAAACTCTTATTACTCAAATGAAAACCATACATAAAGGAGGTTCTAATGAGATTACAAATTGTGAACATGATTACATTAATTATCTAATTTGAATAATGCTAATACTTGTAAATATTGTTAGGCATTCATGCTTATAACTTATGTTAACAATAAATCAAGTTTTTTTCATAGTTCACGTGTCGGTTATACCATATAGTATGGGTTATGAAAGTGTCAACCATTTGTTGTACCAAGTGTTACACAACATAAATCAATATTAGTCATTTAACAAGCAAAGTATTAAAGAGTGGACAAGATAACAAATAGAAAACATATTAGTATTAAACATTAAAGTCCATGTTAAGTTTACACTATACTTATTGTTACACCATTAATATAACCTTTTCACCTTGACATAATAAAGTTAACTAAACATAATGAAATAAAGAAAAATAAATAAACAAAATAAGAACATAAGTATGATAAAAGTTAACTAAGCAAAGGAAAGGAAATGAAAGGCATAAATAAGATATTAATGAAAATAAAACTTAAGCATTACAAAAATACAAAGAGAGAAAGCAAAAGCATGAACTTGATTTAGAGATCAAGATGCCTAAATGCATGGCAAATGCCTCTTTTTATAGGTCAAAATTATGAACTATTGATTTAATGACTAATTGATGAGTAGGTGGCCAACCATTGACTTGGTGACAATCCTTATCTTCTTTTGTTTGCTTAAAATGTTGTTGCTAACTTCAAAATTGGAACAACATGAAAACATGAAAGTTGTAGAAAATTATCTTAGTTTTCTAGGAAAAAAAATAGAGGTCATCTGGACTTTTAGAACTCCAAACATGAAACAATGCTCAAGTTGTAGGATAGATTCAGACTTATTTGTTGTTGCTACAATTTGGATTTGAAAATGGTATGAAAGTTTTAGGCCTACATCTTACCTTTTCATCCCTATAAAGTAGACCTATATCTAAGATCTACACTCTAGATTGACCTAATTATCAAACAGTATTACAGTTTGGATTACATCAACATCTCTTTTCTAAGTTTGACCATCTCTTTGTCCTTTCAATTTCAGTTCTTAAACTCATCAATCAATCGTTTTATTTTTGCGAAAGGCCTGCATTTAAAATAAATATTTACCATAAATTAAAGATATGTTATATTATTAGCTATGTTATTATAAAACATGCTTTAGTTAAGAAGTTATTGATACTTTAAGTGCAACATAATGATATAAAACCTAGATAAAAATACACTTTTAAGTACTTATTAATGTGCAATGAAACTTTTGAAGACTAAGACCCTGATAAAGCAATGGAGTACTTAGACTTGTTAGCTGAAAATGCTCAAATTTGGGACACCGCGTGTACTTTTGAGGCATCGAGTAAAACTCAACCTCATATATCTAGTAGAGGTATGTATAATCTTAGGGAAGATCATCACCTTTAAGCGAAGTTTGTATTTTTAGCTAGAAAAGTCAAGGCACTAAAATTGAAAAGAGTGGTCGATAAAAATCTGTTCAAGAAATTATGTGTCAAATATGTGAAACCAATGAACATTCAACCAATGACTGTCCAATTATGTCTTCTTTTAACGAATGTCTCCATGAATAAACCCATGTATTAAATAGTTTTCAAAGGCCCAATCATAATCATACTCGCAAATATAAAACCCTAGTTGGAGAAATCACCCAAAGTTTAGTGCACAAACTTCATAACCATAGTTTTAAGCACACCATATATTTCAAAATTCTCATAAATATACAGTTCCTTATGCTCCACCTCCTAGAAGAAATCTTGAGGAAACTTTATATGCATTTATTGAAAAGCAAGAGACAATTAATACTTAACTTGCTTAAAGCATGACAGATTTTAAAGATACCCTTGCAAAATTGACATCTGTTTTAAGTTTCCAAGAGAAAGGTAAGTTTCCATCGCAACCACAACAAAATCCCAAAGGACAATATAATACAAATACAAGTAGTTCTAGAAGCCAACACATAAATCAAGTCATCACTCTTCGCAGTTGTAAGGTTATTGAAAAACCTACTATTGAACCTTGTGAGAAAAATGATGAGTCAATCTCTAAGGGTAAGGAATGGGTTGAATATGAAAATTGCAAAGAAAAGACTGATTCCTAGCCAACACTTCCATTTCTTCATGTCATGACTAAACAAAGAAAAGTCAATTACAACTCTGAAATCTTTAAAACTTTCAAACAGGTATGCATCAACATATGTTTGCTAGATGCTATTAAACAGGTTCTTTCTTATGCTAAATTTTTGAAAGATGTGCAATGTGAAAAGAAAACTGAATGTGAAAAGGAAAGCCTTTTTAGCTGACAAAGTAAATGTCATTCTTCAGAACAATAATACTTTGAAATATAAAGACCCTTGTTGTCCTACTATTTCTTATTTTATTAGAGAACATAAAATTGAAAGAGCCTTACTTGATTTTGGAGCTAGTGTGAATTTACTTTCATATTCAATTTTTTAAATTCTCAATCTAGGTAAGTTAAAACCAACTTCTGTAACTCTGTTAGTTGCTGATAGATCTGTAAAAGTGCTTAGAGGAGTAGTTAATGATGTGTTAGTAGAAGTCGATAAATTCATCTATTCTATGGATTTTATTATCTTAGACACACAACCTATTGAAGCATGTAATTCATTTCCTGTTATTTTAGGACGTCCGTTTCTTACAACTTCTAATGCATTGATTAATTGTAGGAATTGACATATGAAGTTATCTTTTGGAAACATGACATTGGAGATGAATATTTTCAACATTTGCAAACAACCTGGAGATGATAATGATTCACAGGAAGTAGATCTTATTGACGAATTAGTTTATGATTAAATGTTTTAGAGATGCATTTCTGACAATAAGATAAGTAGTGTCATTAAACTTTATCATTTTAAAGCATCTAAGAATTATTTCTCGTAAAAAAAGATAGTTACGATAATCTTTCAAAATGGATTTCATTGGCCCACTGTGTTTAAGGATATGTATGCATTCTGCAAAACTTGTGAAAAATATCAAAAAGTTTTTTTTTATAATTCTCGACTCCATTTATTCCCTATAGAGCTAAGATCAAGATGGAGTAGTCTATTTATTGAGAAACATGTATTTCCTTATGGTACCTTTCATATTGAGAATCAAAAGAATGATAATGTTTTTAAGGTAAATAGACATTGTTTGAAAGCTTACTTTGATAATTTTCCTAGTGAAAATGAATCCACTAATTTGAATGATCTTGTAGATAAAAGTTGATTATTTTGTTTTTCTCACATTGTTTTTATCTTCTTCTTTTTTGTAACTCTTAGTTTGCTAGTCTTCCTCATCCTAGTTAAATGATGGATAACGGTACTTTGTGACTTTTAAGCAGTTTTTTTAGTTTCTTATGATAACTAATATCTATATGTATATTTGTTCAATTCCTTGCTCCTTCACTTTTCTTTGAATCTCCTTTCCACTTCTCATCTTAAAAAAAAAGGATACCACTCTTGAACAATTGAAAAGGAATTTTTCTACTTGCCTCAAAATGCAATTACAAAAATTTACTGAACTAGGTGTGTAAGATTGAGGTTGTTAATGAACCATGGAATTCCTGAAGAGATTTGCTGACTAATTGAAGCAAAGGTCTGATTATCAGGTGAGTCTTCTAATTCTTTTATTTCATATATGCCTAGGATAGGTAAAAGCACTTTTGCAAAGAAATATCATGCAAAACAATTGAAAGTCTGTCATCGATGCACCAAATAGACTTGTAATGCATAATGTTGTTCTTTAGGAATGGTATCTAAAAACCATGAAGATAAAATACAATTCATTAAGGATGGCCTAAGTAAGGAGTCTTTAGATAATCTTCTATTGATTTTTAAGACGCATCCTAGTGGAGATGTGCATCATGCAATTCATGATTTATGGCTCCATTTTCATAATGAACATGATTGAACAAAATATTATTTTTTTCTAATAAAAGCCCTATTATCTATGTTTTCATACATTGATCACATAAAAAAAAAGATTTATTAATATCTTATTTCAACAGTATGAAGCAGGTCTATATAAATTTAATGAGTGTTTGTTTACTTGGATAGATTAATGGAAGTTGAATGATGAATGCCTTATGATTAATACTTAAAAGTGCATTTTTATCAAGGTTTTATATCATCATTTTACACTTGAAGTATCAATAACTCCTTAACTAAAACATGTTTTATAATAACATATCTAATAATATAAGATACCTTTAATTTATAGTAAATGATCATTCTAAGTGCAGGTCTATCACATAAATGAAGGGATTGATTGATAAGTTTAAGAACTAAAATTGAAAGGACAAAGAGATGGCTAAACTTAGAAAAGAGATGTTGGTGTAGTCCAAACCGAAACACTATTCAGCAATTGGATAATATATTGAGCTACAAATCTCAATTTAGGTCTACTTTACATAGATGAAAAAGTAAGACATAGGCCTATAATTTTCATAAGAGACCAAGATTTAAAAAGGCCATTTTTAGGTCCAAATTGTAGCAACAACGAAGAAGTTTGAATCTGTCCTACAACCCAAATACTATTCAGTGTTTAGCCCATATTTGGAGATCTAAAAGTCCAAATTATCTCTATTTTTTTCCTAGAAAGCTGATACAATTTCCTAAAACTTTCATGTTTTTAAGTGGTTTCAATTTTGATGTTATCAATGACTTTTTGGGCAGATAAGAGAAGATAAAGATTATTACCAAGTCAAGAGTTGACCTCTCACTCATCAATTAGTCATCAAATCAATAGTTTTCAATTTTGGCCTATAAAAGGAGGCATTTGCCATGCATTTAGGCATATTAGTTTCCAGATCAAGATCATGCTCTTGCTTTCTCTTTTTATATTTTTGTAATGCTTCAAGTTTTGTTTTCATTAATATCAAGTTTATACCTTTCAATTCCTTTCCTTTACTTAGTTAACTTTTATCTTATTTATGTTCTTATCTTCTTTATTTATGTTTCTCTCTTTCATTACATTTAACTAAGTTTATTATATCAAGGTGACAAGGCTACACTAATAGTGTAAGAATACATATAGTATAAACTCAATATGGACTTTAATGCTTGATACGAACATGTTTTGTATTTGTAATCTTCTTCACTCTTTAATACCTTGCTTGTTAAATGACTAATCTAGATTTATATTGTCCAACACTTGGGACATTAAATGCTTAACACTTTTATAGCACAAACTATATGGTATAATCGACACCTGTGCTATGAAAGGAACTTGATTGTTGTTAACATAAGTTATAATCATGAATGCCTGACAATATTTACAAGTATTAGCATTAATTGAATAAGATAACTAATGTAATCATGTTAACAATTTATAATCTGATTGGAATCTTCTTTATGTGTGGTTTCCAATTAAATAATAAGAGTTTATATTATACTTGTTTGATATACCATTATTGGATCTTTTAAGCTTGACATTCATTGTTATCATTATTTAATCCTTACATTAATCTTCCATCTCAAAGTTATCAACTTCTTCTTCTTCTTCTTACTACTACTACTATTACTATTTTTGTTATTTTTATTGTTGTTGTTGTATTATTATTATCTATAATTTATACAATTAACTTCCATGTGGTTCAACTCTAGTCTTGTTGAGATATTTATTATTTCGACACTCCTACACTTGGGAGAAAATATCAATCTTTTAGTCATGTCAACTTACTTTGTGAAACTTGCAAATTGTTTTTCTATTTTAATGCTTTGATTAGCAAGGACTAGTAATAAGCTAGTTGGGGAGTGTGATTAGTACTTAAAAGTGTATTTTTATTAAGGTTTTTATATTATCATTTTGAAAATGAAGTATCAATAACTCCTTAACTAAAGCATGTTTTATAATAACATATCTAATAATATAGGATACATTTAATTTGTGGTAAATATTTATCTTAAATGCAGACATTTCACATAAATAAAAGGATTGATTGATGAGTTGTAGTGAAATTCAAAGGATAAAAAGATGGCCAAACTTAGAAAAGAGATGTTGGTGGAGTCCAAATTGGAACACTGTTCTATAATTGGATCATATTTGGAGTTGTAGATCTCGGATTTAATTCTACTTTATATGAATGGAAAAGTAAGACATAGCCCTACTACTTTTATTGGAGTTTTTATTTTAATAAGGTTGTTTTCAAGTCCAAATTGTAGCAATAATAAAGAAGTCTGATTTGTATTGCAGCTCCGACACTATTCAGTGTTCAACCCATACCTCAAGTTCTAGAAGTCCAAATAACCTTAATTTTTTTTCTTGAAAAACTGTGACAATTTTCTACAACTTTCATGTTAAGTGGTTTTAATTCTGAGGTTATCAATGATGTTTTGGGCAGACAAGAGAAGATAAAAATTTTCACCAAGTCAAGAGTTGGTCACTCACTCATCAATTAGTTATCAAATCAATAGTTCTCAATTTTGGCCTATAAAAGGAGGCATTTTCCATGCATTTAGGCATCTTAGGTTTCCAGATCAGGATCATGCTCTTGCTTTCTTTCTTTGTATTTTTGTAATACTTTGAGTTTTGCTTTCATTAATATCAAGTTTATACCTTTCATTAATATCAAGTTGTCATCAACTTCTTCTTCTTCTTCTACTGCTGCTACTACTACTATTATTAGTATTATTACTACTACTATTATTATTACTATTATTATTATTGTTGTTGTATTATTATTGTTTATAATTTATACAAATAAGCTCCTTGTGGTTCGAACCTTGGTCTTGCCAAGTTATTTATTACTTCGACACTTCTACACTTAAAAGAAGACATCAATCTTTTGGTCGTGTTATATAGTATAAACTCTTTTTATTACTCAACTCAAAACCACACATAAAGGAGGTTCCAATCGGATTATAAATTTTTAACATCATTATGTTAGTTATCTTATTTGAATAATGCTAATACTTGTAAATGTTGTCAGGTATTCATGATTATAACTTATGTTAATAACAAATCAAGTTTCTTTCATAGCACATATGTAGGTTGTACCATATGGTTGAGTTATAAAAGTGCTACGTATTTGTTGTACCATAATAAAGAAAATAAACATAAATAAACAAGATAAGAACATAAATAAAATATAAGTTAACTAAGTAAAGGAAAGGAAATTAAAAGTGACACAATTAAAGAGTTGATGTCTTATTCGAAATGCAGAAGTGTTAAAGTAATAAATAACCAGCCAAAATCAGGGTTAAATCACGAGGAAGTTAACTATATAAATTATATATAATAGTAATAATAATAATAATAAGAAGAATAAGAAAAACAATAACAACAACAACAATAATGATGATAGTGATGATGGTGATGAAGATAAGTTAAAAAGAACTTTAAGGTGTAAGATTAATGTGAAGATTATACAATTATAAAAACAAATGTCAAGGTTAGAGGATACACTAATAGTATTAGAGATAAGTAAAGTATAAACTCTTTATAAATTAACAAGTTCCTTTCATAATAATGATATTGGCCGAAGACTATGAAGGATCAATTATTTGATGCACCAAGTGTTATACAACATAAATCTAAATTAACCATTTAACAAGTAAGGTAGTAACATAAAAATGATAAGACATGTTAATAGCAAGTTGTTTAGGATATAGTCCATACCGAGTTTATATTATACCTATCATAACACCATTAGTGAAACCTTTTCACCTTGACGTAATTAACTTAGCTCGACATTATGAAGAAGAAAAATTTAAAGAAACAATATAAGAACATAAACATGATATAAGTTAACTAAGTATAGTAAAGGAAATGAAAAGCATAAAGAAGAGATTAATGAAAGCAAAATTTAAGCATTACAAAAATATAAAGAGAGAGAGCAAGAATATGATCTTGATATGAAAAATAAGATACCTAAATGAATGGAAAATGTCTCCTTTTATAGGCTAAAATTCAGAAATATTCATTTGATAATTGATAATTGATGTAGTGGCTTAGTGATTAGTGGACTTGGTGGACAACATCACTCAAGCACTTTGGCTGGCTGAATTGACATTGATACAGTCAGAATTAGGCAAAGTGTTCTTCATGAAAGTTGTTGAAAATTATCTTTTCTTTCCACTTATCAAATTTCAGATCATTTAGAGTACTATAGCTTGAGATATGTCTAAATGACTGAGTAGGGTTGTTGTTGGACGTGGTGGATAGCCCTCACACTCTTGTCTGGATGAAATCTCATTTTTACCATCCAAATTTGAGTTTGTCCTTTTCATGAAATTTGTTGAAAATTATCTTTTCCTTCCACCCATCAAATTCTAGATCATTTGGATTTTTAGAACTCCAATTATGGGTAAAACGCTGAGTAGTGTTTGGGCTATATTTTAGGACAGATTCAGACTTCTCTTTTGTGGCCTAACTTTAAATTTGAAAATGAAAAATTTAGGTCTTTCTGTATTCATGAAAGTTGTAGGTCTGTTTCTTATCTTTCCATCTATATAAAGTATTATGAAATCCAAGATCTATTACTCTAGATATAATCCGATGACTGAACAATGTTCGAGTTCGAAGTGAATCAGCATCTCCTTCGTAAGCTTAGCCTTTTCTTTATCCTTTCATTTCTAATAGTTAATCACAATAATCAATCCTTTGAATTATGAGAATACTTGCATTTAAAATGAACATTTACCATAAATTAAAGGTATCTTATATTATCAAACTTATTATTATAAAACATGCTCTAGTTAAAGAGTTATTAATACTTCAAGTGCAAAATGATGATATAAAATCTTGATAAAAATACACTTTAACATACTAATTACATCCCCCAACTAGCTTATTACTAGTCCCTAGTAATCAAAGCGTTAAAATAGAAAAACAATTTGCAAGTTTCCCAAAACAAGGCATTTATCATTTAATTTCCATTACTTTATTCAAGTAAATAAACTCTCATTAAATTTATATATATCTGCTTCATATTGTTCAAATAAGATATTGATAAACCTTTTTTTTATGTGCTCAATGTATGAAAACATAGATGATAGGGCTTTTATTAGAAGAAAACAATATTATGTTCTAATGTTTAAGGCTAACTTTCTTGGGTTAGGATTATTATCTTTTTTTTTTCATTTTTTTTATATATACATATAACTTAAAACATAATGCATCTTTAACTCATATAATAAACTTTCAGCTAATGACTCCCAGACCAATTGGTCTTAGAGTATCAAGTGTTGCGACACCCCTTCGAGCTTAATAACTTAGGTTGTAGATACAGATACGTAGATAGTGCAATGTTTGATTCCCTTAAGCTTTTCTCCTCAACACATATAACAAGCATTGGGCCAATAGCTACTAAGTTAATTGAGTTTAGGGTATTAGGTTTTAAAACACTCTTTCGGGCTTGATTGCTTAGGTTAGGTTATTGATACTTAAAAGTATATTTTTATCCAGGTTTTATATCATCATTTTGCACTTGAAGTATCAATAACTTATTAACTAAAGCATATTTTATAATAATATATCTAATAATATAAGATACCTTTAATTTATGGTAAATATTTATTTTAAATGCAGGCCTATCACATAAATGAAAGGATTGGTTGATGAATTTAAGAACTGAAATTGAAAGGACAAAGAAATGGCCAAACTTAGAAAAGATTTAGGCCTGCTTTATATGGACGGAAAGGTAAGACATATGCCTATAACTTTCATATGGATCCCAAGATCTAAAAAGATCATTTTCATGTCCAAATTGTTGCAATAACAAAGAAGCCCGAATATGTCTTCCAGCCCGAGCACTGTTTAGCATTTTGGCCATATCTAGAGTTCTAGAAGCTAAAATGAGCTAACCTTTTTACACAAGAAACCTGAGACAATTTCCTACAACTTTCATGAAGTGGCTCTAATTTTGACATTATCAATGATGTTTTGGGCAGACAAGAGAAGATAATGATTGTCACCAAGTTAAAAGTTGGTCACCCACTCATCAATTAGTCATCAAATCATTAGTTCTCAATTTTGGCCTATAAAAGGAGGGATTTGCCATGTATTTAGGCATCTTGGTTTCCAAATCAAGATCATGCACTTGGTTTCTCTCTTTGTATTTTTTGTAATGTTTATGCTTTGCTTCTATTAATATTATGTTGATGCCTTTCATTTCCTTTCCTTTACTTAGTTAACTTTTATGTTCTTATTTTGTTTATCTATTTTTCTTTCTTTCATTATGTCTAGCTAAGTTAATTATATAAAGGTGAAAAGGTTACACTAATGGTGTAAGAATAAGTATGGTATAAACTTAATACGGACTTTAATGTTTGATACTAACATGTTTTATATTTGTTATCTTGTTCACTCTTTAATACTTTGCTTGTTAAATGATTAATCTTCATTTATTTTGTATAACACTTGATACAACAAATGCTTGGCACCTTCATAGCCCATAATGTATGGTATAACCGACACCTGAGCTATGAAAGGAACTTGATTTGTTGTTAACATAAGTTATAATCATAAATGCTTGACGAAATTTATAAGTATTACCATTAATTGAATAAGATTACTAATGTAATCATGTTAACAATTTATAATCTGATTGGAACCTCCTTTATGTGTGGTTTCCAATTGAATAATAAGAGTTTATACTATACTTGTTTGATATACCGTTAGTGGAACCTCTAACCTTGACATTTGTTATTATCATTGTTTAATCCTTACTTTAATATTTCATCTCAAAGTTCTTATCTTCTTTTTCTTCTTTATTATTGTTATTATTGTTATTATTATTATTATTATTATTATTATTATTATTATTATTATTATTATTATTATTATTGTTGTTGTTGTTGTTATTACTATTATTGTTGTTATTGTTATTATTGTTGTTGTTTTATTATTGTTATTTATAATTTGTACAATAACCTCCCTGTGGTTCGACCCCAGCCTTGTTGGGTTATTTATTACTTTGACACTCCTGCACTTGGGAGAAGACATTAATCTCTTAGTCGTGTCACATATCATTAATGGATCCTCTAACCTTGACATTTTTTGTTATCATTGTTTAATCCTTACGTTAATCTTTCCATCTCAAAGTTCTCATCAACTTCTTCTTTTTCTTCTTTTTCTATTATTATTATTATTATTATTATTACTATTGCTACTACTAATATTATTAGTATTATTATTGCTACTATTATTATTGTTGTTGTTATTGATACTATTATTATTCTTTATAATTCTTGTTTATAATTTGTACAATTAATCTCCTTATGGTTCGACCTTCATCTTGCCAAGTTATTTATTACTTCGACACTCCTACACTTGGAAAAAGACATCAATCTTTTAGCCGTGTCATTAGGGAAGCTATGAAACCAAACTTATCTACGTTTTTATTTAATTTTTTAATTACATTTATTATCTTTTTTTTTTGCAAATTATATACTATCTCTTTCCTTTAGTTATCACCTTTAACAAAAGAACATAAAAAATATAATAATTCAATATACAACCCACAATCATATGTTAAAGTGTGTGTGTGAACATAAAGGTTTAAAAATACTTGTTAAATGAGTATATGAGTAGAAGCAATAGATAATAATGTGAGAGTTTGTATTCTTGAATATTTCAAGAAGTATTATAATGGACTTTGTTAAAAATATTTACTAAAATGCGTCTTAAAAGTCACTTTAACAAAAGAACTCCTTGACTCTGCATCTTAGTAACAATGGTTTTACAAATAGAAAACATAACTAGAATTTATTTTTTTTTGTAAGTATCAACTACTATCTCTTTCCCTCAACCAAAATGAAACATTGTCCTCAATGTTCTAAGGTAGAAAGATAAAGTATACAAGATATCACTTGAAACAACGAACACTAACAAACCTAAAACACACTTAAAACAAATATAAGAAATAACAAAACAAAATAATAAAATACAAGCTTTCACAAACAAAGGCTCAAATCCAATCTAATCTTTTTACAACTGTCCTTAGTTGACGAATTTATTCAACTCATGGAGGGATCAAGTATAAGAGTGAAAGATTATAGTTGGTCAATCAATTGTTCAGTAGTAGCAGTAGATACTAAATTGTTCATAACAATAGGTAAGCCAACAAGATAAGACCTAAATTTTTCACATGCAAATACTACTGCAAGTAATTCTTTTTCAGTGGTGGTGTAATTCATTTGAGTACTATTTAAAGTTTTAATTGCATAGTAAATCACATAAGGTTTCTTATCTTTTCTTTGTCTCAAAACAACACCCATAACATAATCACTAACGTAATACATTATTTCAAAAGGTAATGACCAATTAGGAGGTTGAATGATAGGAGTAAAAGTAAATAAGTTTTTAAGTTTAACAAAGACTTTTTCACATTGTTCAGTCCATTAAAAAATATTTTCATTTGTTAGAAAGTTGCACAATGGCTTAGATATAACATTAAAATATTTGATGAACCTTCTATAAAAACTAGCATGTTTTAAGAATGATCTAACATCTTTAATAGATTTTGGTGTTAGTAAGTTGACAATTAATTTGATTTTAGATTTGTCAACCTTAATTTCTTTTGATCAAACAATGTGACCAAATACAATGTTGTTTGTTACCACAAAATGAATTTTTTCCAATTCAGCATAAGATTTTTTCTCTTCACACCTGCTCAAAACCTTTTCTAAGTTAGTCAAATAATCATCAAATGAATTGTCAAAAACAAAAAGATCATCCATAAAAATTTCAAGAAAATGTTTAACCATATCACTGAATATGCTAAGCATGCATCTTTGAAATGTGGCTAGTGCATTACATAATCCAAAAGGTATCCTTCGATATGCAAAAGTACCAAATAGACATGTGAAAGTAGTTTTCTCTTGATCTTCTAATGCAATTTTAATTTAATTATAACTTGAATAGCCATCTAGGAAACAATGAAATTCATGACCTACAACTCTTTCTAGGATTTGATCCATGAAAGGTAAGGGGAAATGATCTTTCTAGTCATTGAATTAAATTTTCTATAGTCAATGCACATGCACCAACCAATAATAGTCCTATTTGGAATTAACTGATTTTTCTCATTTGTTATTGATTGTGCATCAAAAGTATTATTAAGTCTCTTATTTTACATATGTATTTATTGTTTTTATTTGGTCTTTTTATAATAATTGATGTGCTTTTTAGTAATGAAGTTTGTTTTAATGTTTGGATAGGTTTTTGGAGCTTAAATGAATTAATTCAGGAAATTCAACATTGGAATTCAGAACAAAGAATTGAAGAGACATTTAGTTGAAGATTGAAGCAAATCTTGGTTAAAATAAGCTCTCCAAATTTGTCCCAAAAATCAATTCTATTCCAATTCTAGAAAAGAATATCATATGATCTATTTCAAGCCCAAACTTGCCTTATGTTGTGTGCAAACTTCAACCATTAAACATTTAAGGTTTCAATGTCAATCTTAGCCCAAATAATAGGTATATTTTGTATACTTATTTGAGTCTTAAACTCAGCCCCAAATCAGCCCCAAATCAGCCCTAAATC